>APFE030715606.1:136575-160097 GCA_000404065.3 Pinus taeda | reverse complement strand
CCCTAGGTGAATCCTCCTTGTCCTCTTCCTCCTCTTTTCCATTTCCCTTTTCATCTTGTTTATCAATTTCCTCCATGACATCTTCCTCTGTTTCTTCATCACCTTCCTTCTCTTTCTTTTCCTCTTCCTCCTCATCTATTTCCTATTCATCCCTCTCTGCTTCTTCTTCATCTATTTCAATCTCTTCTTCATCCTTTTCATTGATAGTAGGGATTCTATCATACATGAGGGCCTTGATATCCTCCTCTCCTGGCATGCCTCTGAAAATTTCCCAAGTGATAGGAATTCTAAGGTTTTGGAGGGCATCTTCTATGATGATTCTAATTAACCCTTTGTGGGCTAGTTGTTGGTAGTTTCCTTCCTGCACCTTCATGCCTATATATATCAGTGATTGCAGAAGGAAGTATGGTATGTTGATCCTGTGGTGAGGAGGTGTTTCTGCTCCAAACCTCAATTCTTCAAGAAGTCTAAAGTGATATCCATATACCACACTATACCTACCTTCACATGATATGTATTTTATAAGGTGGTAGCTTACCTCGTTCCAAGGGTATGGTAGGCTTTCTCTCCTCACTCCATTTTTGTCTTCAATGGGCTCCTCTCCATCTAAAAAGATTTCTTCTTTGCAGTTTGGCTATCTCCCTTATCTTCCTTTCTCCAAGGCACTCCTAAGGGAAGTGTGGTAATCCTGCTTATGAGTTCAGGGGAGGGCTCTATGGAGAAGCCTCTCACCACAATAGTGGCATGGGTTCTGGTCAGTGGAATGAAGGAGAGAGAAAAATCTCGGGCCACTTCATCATCATACCCCCTCAATTTCTCAAAGTACCCCATCCAATTATGCCTTGTGAATATTTCTAGCACAGCAGCATGTTGGTGAATCCTTACAGTGTTAATGGGCTCCCTTTTATTAAACCCCGCAATCATTTTGTCTGGTGAATTTGAGGAGTAGAGATGTATGATACAAAATTTTAATGAAGGAGGAAATGGGACTGAAATTTCTATGGATACAATTCCCTTATACAACTACCAATTTCAATCAAACCAGGACATTTTTCTGTTCTTTTTACTTGGAAAAATGGGAGGAAATGTAGAGCCTACCTCCTCATAGTGGTTGATGTAGACAATCCCTGTGTTTCCCCCTTTGAAATTGCTCTCTGCCAATCTTGTAGACTACCTGAGTGTATCCTGTAGGATTCCTATGTGATCCTCTAGGATTTCCTGTAGGATCCTATAGGAAGTCCTGTGCAGGAAAAAATGAAGTTTTTCTCTCCTATAGGTTGCTTGGGGATGAGAGTGATTTTGCTAGAGTGAGCCTCGGTAAGATTAATGCATGAGTGCATCGGGATCAACGTTTATTTCCTCTTATGGTCAAGTTGAGTGAGGTGGTGTGCTGGCAGCTGAGGTATGAATTTCTATTTTTGGACTGTTGGTCCCCACTACTACATCATCATTCCCCTCACCTCGTAATAAACTCCCACTTTGGGCATCCATAGTCTCAACTGCTTCTGACCTCATTCTCCCTTTCTTTGACTTGACTACTACCACGTGTGTGAGGACTAACTGTTTTTTCCTCGTTGACTGAATGAAGGTGGCCAAGTTAACTAGCCACCTTTCGCTTATAAACCAACTTGTTCACAACCTTTACATCTTTTGATTACATTATGAAATGAGAGAGTGAAGCAAGATACTTACCTGTGGTAACAATACCTTGTTGTAGTTTGTTGAAGAAATGAAGTGTTTGCTATATGTTGGCTGCATGTGATCTCTCCTTCTTTTTTATTTTATTTTATTATTTTATTGTCCTTTGATGATTTCCTTGATGTGCAAGTACCTGGTGTTGAAGATGATGGTGTTGCTACTGCTCTAGAGCTTATTCTACCCTTGGATCTCCATGTTGGAAACTTGTTGCAACTTATGATTTTCATTCTATGGGATAGGCTGCTACAGAATTTCCTACAGGATGTCTTGTAGCTGCTTCTCCCTTAGTATTTTTAATCATTTCTACTGTTGGTACCTGAGCATGATGAACATGGACAGAGAGGAGTTCTATGGGTGTGTGAATAATGAAAAATAACCTTCAGGTGTTGTTCCCATTTGCTCTTTGTGTCATTTTTTCTCTGTGTTTGTTTCTTGAAGACTGTAAAATTTTTTGAAAACTGATTTTTTAATGATGAATGTAGGGGTAATCAAGGTGGAGAGAGGTATGGTAATGAAGTGGTTATGTAGGTATTTTTTGTTTCTATATGGGCAGGTCATTTCCTTCCCCTAGGGTTACTTCCTTTAGGATTCCCAAGCCACTGTAATTCCTACACGATCATCCTGTAGGTTTTTAGGGGATCCTGTAGGTTTACAGGATATCCTATAGAAAACACAGTACCCTTGCAAACTTAGGCAAATGAGTGGAAAAATGATAGGAATGGTGGAATGATGAAGGATAATGGATGGAGATATAAAAATATGAGTGGAATAGGTCCCTGTTGATTCTCCTTTGATATTTGATCATCCTCCTGCTGACCTGTAAACAATTTTTCATGATTTCTCTTTTCTCCTTTTTTCTTTTTTAAACAACTAGTCTACCTCCAAGATTTTTTCAACTTAGTTGCTTGCCTTGGGTGCCTCAAGAGAGGTTTTCACCAAGAGATCTTTTTATTTCTCTATTTTTTTTTTACATCATTAGGCCACCGCAAGAGGTTTTCAACCCAATAGTGGGACTCAAGCACCTCATGGAGGTTTTCAACTGAGTCTGCATATTTTTCTTTTTTCTTTTTCTCAGTGGCTTGATGACGCAAGAGCTGAGGCTTGCTCCACCACCATCACTGTTTTATTGATACCATCAATGAACTCTTGTTTTGACAATGGCCTTTTTTAAACTTTCAATATGTGCCCATTAATAAGTAAATGAATAGCCTCTGCATCTACGGTTCTGATCTACACTAAACCATTGTAATGAAATCCCTCTATAACATAAGGCCCTAACCATCTTGTCCTTAACGTTCCCTTAAAGTCCTTATATCTGGAATCATATAACAAAGCCCAATCACCTTCTTGAAATTGCTTATCCTTGATGTTCTTATCATGCCAGATATTTCTTTGAATTTGAGTTACCTCTGTGTGTAGGAGGGCCTGCATTCTGAACTCATCTAAACCATTCAGCTAGAGCAATCTCTCTTTTTGTGCAATGCTAACATATAGATCTAGTTGGGTTGCCATCCTCAATGTATTATACTCAAAATAAATGGACAGCAGGGATTTTTTTCGCATAGACCACCTCATAGGGTGTGAATCCAGTGGTGGTCTTCCAGGTGGTATATAGGACCAGGTGCCCTCAACTAGTCTATCTGCCTAATCTTTCCTACTGTTGCTAACCACTTTGGTCAAGATGCCCTCCAACACTTTGTTGGTCACCTCCACTTGCCCATTAGCTTGTGGGTGATAGGGAGTGGAGGTTCTATGCTTGATTTTGTGATGGCTTAGCAAGTCTTCAATCATGTTTGAGGTAAAATGGTTGGCTTGATCAATGACCAATTCTCTAGGGTACCCAAACTTGTAAAATACATTTTCCCTTAAGAACTCATCCACCTTCTCTTCTGTTGCTACCTTGATTTCCTTGGTTTCATCCCACTTAGTCAAATAGTCAGTGCATACAATGATATACTGCTTTTTCTTGAAGGAGGGTCAATAGGTCCAATGAAGTCCATGCCCCACTTGTCAAGTGGCTCGAAAGTCACTTGAGGTTGTAGAGGCATTTAATCTCTCAGAGTAGGCTTGGCACCGATCACACTAACTAGTATATCTTTTCACATCCTGATGAAGAGTGGGCCAATAATAACCAACTTGTAACACTTTAAATGTTGTCTTTTATAGTGCAAAGTGACCTCCACAAGGCCCATCATGATAGGTCAGAAGGATGCCAAAGACTTCCTCCTCCTTGACACATCTTCTCAGAATTTGATCTGGGCCTAGTTTGAAGAGGTTGCCCCCAATCCAAGTGAATGGGGCACTCTTCCTCACAATCTTTCTTTTCTCTTTGGAGGACAAATTCGGTGGGAACTGTGCAGATACCAAATAGTTTTCTATGTCAGCAAACCATGGAGAGAGAACTGAAATGGAGAATAAGTGTTCATCCGATAACTGATCATCAACCATTTCCTCCTCATCTGCAGGAAAAGTTGATATGGAAAAAAAATCTGCACCAACATTTTCCTTGACAAGCTTATCAACAATAGTTAGATCATTCACATCAGGCTTATTCATTAAATATTTGATTACAGCATGGTTAGTGTTAAGGGACAAAGTCCCCTAGGGTATTGGGTCAATACCCTAGCAAATTGGGGGTTATCTACAAAGAAAAACAAGCATTCCACATAGCCATGATACTAATATAAACAAAATACATGAAGAGAGGTGCATCTAGGGGTCCTTCATTTGGGTAGATCTAGCCAGGGTCCAAACCCTCTTGGAGTTCCTTTCGAACCTTCAACCTACAAAACAATCAATTCAAGAAAGCATAGTAGTATATGGACCAAGCATCATAAGGAAATCAACTTCATAGCATATTGAAAAGTAGTTATTTATACAATTGAAACAACCATTCATATGTAAATCATAACATTGATATCATAAGCACGAAGAATATTAATATCAGGAACAAGATAAGTGTTTATTCTATTATAGATAACTAAAATACAGAAAGGAATGATTTCATCTGAGTCTTCCTTTTGTAGGCTCCAAGTGGAACCGTCCTCCAGATTCGTCCAATCTCAAGCCTTCAACAAGCTCCTTCCATGACTTACTCAAGGATATCTCAACTAATGGAAAGAAATCATAACTCAAGGAAACAAGGGTTTCCTGTAATGGGGGAAGTGCTGGAAGCACAAGGATCTTCAGACCTAATCAGGGATAATCTCAGCAGAGTGATTTTTCTCTCTATTCTCTCTCTCATTGGGCCTTCCCATTGAAGCCTTTTTATACTTCTACCAAAGTAGTTTTTTAGTTGGGAATTCGTTGGGAACAGTTGGGCCACAGGCACTAATAGGTAATCAATAGGTAAACCCGTGATCTCCACCTGAAATTAAGGAGATTTATTTTTTTTAAGTGTTTTAAGACATATACGTGGGTTGGGTATACACAGACCCACACACACAGGCATTTAGCTCAGGGCAATGTCGCATATAGGGAGTAAAACACTATTTTTTAAGTATTTGGACCAAGTCTAGAAGGAGGGGTTTCCCTAGGCCATGAGTGCAGCATCACAAACATCAAGAGTGAGATTTGGAGCTATAACAGATGCTCCCTAATATATGAGGTCAGAAGGGGTACATGATGGCTGAAATGTATTAAGTAAGTGCATGGAAAGGAAACCTGTCAAAAACTGAGAAGGACTTCACCAGAGTTCAGCCTACCAAGCCACAAAAGGAGATCAGAAAGAAACACTGTTTGAGGCGGGCATACCCATGCTCAGAGAAAGTAAAGCATGTCCACTTATCAAGTACAAGTGGATCCACTAAGTATACATGTATAAAGGACTGGAAAATACATAATGGATCATCTTATCATGATTGAACAAGTACATATATGAATATCACATATAAGAATGTCAATGATGCTGAAGAATGAAGTGGATCACTGATATCAAAGACTGATCCCAAAAGTACCAAATGAACATGATTGAGTAAGATGGTACTACAATGCAAACTCAGGTGCCAGAATATAGAATGTCGCCATGAATGAGTGCAGCATATAAGGTGGAGTGGTATCAACTAGCAGCAATAGGAGAAACTATCAAGTGAACCAATGAATGTTGATGCAACTTGAGGTCTTCACCGACTGCCGTGGTACATTTCTACATCATGGGAATAAATGATCTGAAATCGACCATGTTAGAAATCGTTTGATTACTGGTCATTGATGTATACCATTAACAAATGTGAGACTACTCACTGATAATGATAATGAGCATCAAGGTACCTAGTACAATCTAAAAAGTGTGAATAGATGAGCTAGAGTCGAACACCTGTAAGAATCTATCAATCAGGAGACAATGATGGTTTCCCACTATCAATAGTGAAGGATCTGCCACTAATGACTGCAAACCCCAAGGTACTGCCAAATGGACTCTAGATCTTTTCCCTAGAGTAATGAGTCGTAGTCGATAGGGAAAGATCTGCTAGAAGGAAGGCATTAAGGCATCCTTCATCAATCTAGCGTGAGTGTAACTTGTAGGCCAATAATGTGGAAGGAATCAGATGAAAAAAAGATGTAGTAACCTGACCAAAGCATGTTTCCGGCGTACATAAGATGTGGCTAGCATACGACAGAAACCCTCTGAACCAACCAATAATGAAAGTTGACACAGAGGTGAGGTATCCACCAATAGGGTCAAATGGAAACCAAGGTATTACACGAATCCTAATGTGTGATAGTGTAAGCTGATGTCTAACACAAGGGAAACCACTCAGTCAAAGACCCATGATACTGATCGATGCTGAGCACAAGGTGACCTATCAATAATGAAAATAGGGCTAGGGTGCGGCTCTAGGTCTGTCCTTAGAGCAAGATGTCATTGTTGATAAGGATATGACCCACTAGCAAGAAGTCAATGGAGACCTTCTCAAACCGGCACAAGTAAAGGACTAATATAGTTGATGTGAGGATAGACAAGACACTGACAACTAGGGATGGTTGACTGAAAAATGAGTCAAGAGACACTGCAGAGAGGCCGACTCAGGCTAATTTCCCTTGAACAAAAGAACGACTCAATGTGACTATGTGGTAGCATATGATGACTCTGTATAAGTTTGTCATGCAGGAGGCATGAACGAACCCTCCATATGATTGGAAGAGATAACCAATCGGGGGAGAAATGACTCAATAACAAGGTTAAGGCATACCTAAGTCAAACTAAATCCCGCCCAAACAGAGGAGACTTTGTTTTGAGTGCTTTGTTCAAGGGCGACATGACTAACTCTAGCTGCCAACAATAAGTGGAAATATTGTCCCGTTCCCTCTCTTTTTTGGAATATATCCTTTTTTTGTATTTTTCTTTAAGCTAGAAAAAGAATAAAAGAATTCTATAGTACAATGGAAAGAATGAGTGTCGATGAAATAGATGATCTAGTTCCTGGGATTGGAACAATCCTATGCTCAATGCAGGGAGGTGAAAACTGGTCAAAGACACTCAAAGGTGTGTTCCTTCCACGGTCAAGGTGTGTCAAGTTGCAAAAGTCAAGGGAATGCAAGTTTGATTTTGCAGTCGTCATGGTCAAAAGTTGGCTTAAACACGAGTCCAAGTGAAGCTAGCTCAAGGCCAAAAGGTGAAAATGGTCAAAATGCAATGCAATAGTACAACTCAACACAAAGGAGCCTCTAGGGTATAATGCCAAAACGAAGTGAAGAAGCAAAGAGGAATGAGTCTTCATCGCATAAGTCATGGCAGGACTACAGAGGGCTCCCAAGCCTACTCAGATCAAAGCAGCATGGGCAACAAATGTTAGTGAGGTGCTAACTATGATGCCCATGAAAAGGATGGCTCTACCATCATGTCATGATTTAAAAATCGGCAAGTGAAGATGGTTTACGAACCATAACACGATGGGATTGACCCAATGGCAAGTGTATCAACAAATGGAGGCTAGTATGCATAATGCAATGGAAAAAATGGCTTCCCTAACCTATATGCCAGTGAGAAAATGATACCTGCCATGACGGGTCAGCAGTCATGGAACTGTCTCGAAACTGTCGAAAAAGCGTACAAAATGTCCTGAAAATCAAACCATTCTCGACATTCCAAGATCCCAAGTTAAAAGTTACATGAGACAAAAAAAAATCAAGTTTTGCAAAAATTTACCATTTTCAAAGCTTATAAAATAGTTTTTCGACTCACCATTATCACTATTTTGATTTGAGAGAAAGGGAGTGAAGCAAAAGGAGTAAGCATTGCCATTCACCAAATTCGACCATTTAAATCTTCCCAAAATCACCAGGTAACCCTTAAACTTATCTTGCATTCAATTATGATTGGTTTTAGAATTTTTAATTCAAGTTTGACCGTTGAATTATTGTCAAAAAAATTGTCGCGGCGTATACGTGGGTTGGCTATGTGCAACTTGCGTATAAGCAGGCCCTAGACACGACTGTGTATGAAACAGACCCACGTATACGCCGCGAAAACTTCAAAACAAAAATCTAATGGTCCAAATTTGTTTTTGCTTCAGGATGCCAGTCACTTGGAGAGAAAGAGAGCATGCCTTAGTGGATGATGAGGTTATGAATGATCCTAATGCCCTGGATGCCTTAAAAGGATGTGGTTTGCTAAAGTTCTTTAAAATGCCAAACATGAAAACAAACACTTGCCTACTCGAAATGCTCATTCACTACTAGAGCATCGAGGATGACTCGTTTATGATTGATCAAGTGCCACTCAAGATAGAGGTTGAGGATATTTATTTCATCATAGGCCTTTCCCAGAGGGGAGAGGTAATACATTCCACGGGCAGATCACGAGGTAGTCTCTCTATCAAGGACTACGTGCATATATATTGCCCGGGTCATCCAGAAAAGGTTGGAAGTCAAATTCCAATCAAGCATGTGGAGAGTTTATCATTGAGGATCATCTTGTTCACTATAGCCAGAGTGAACGGATCAGCTTCCTTACACCAGGCTTCACGGCTAGCCATGAGCTTCGTGGTAGACTGTCCCACCACCGTATGTGATTGGTGTACTCCTCTTCTCGCCAGCTTGAAGATCCAACTTACTTCTATCAAGAATGGGTAGACCAAAAACTTCAGGTATGGAACTATTTTGTGCTCTTTATTCTTTGATAGGGTCCCAGTACTCCATCCTAGAGTATCAGTTTCGATCAACACCCATGAGATCCACGAATGGGCAGGTGGGCTGACTTGATGAAATGACTAGGAGATGGGGACATTCCACAGACTGCTTTTGACGATGACTTCTTCTCTTGGTGGGAGCAGCAGATCATTGTTGTAGACGACTACCCTTATTCTGGGTTGGACTTCTGAGGAGATCCTGATCTAGTTTTGCCATCAACCACAGCATGGGGCGATATAGGTAACAAATGTTTTTGATTTTATGATTTTTATGATTTTTCAAATATAATAATGAATTTTGAAAAATATTTTTGATAGGATTAAAATGACTAATATGATGATCATGTTCCAGATATTGGGTCTGTACAACCAGATGGGTTCCCATGGCATGGACGTCGCGGCCGAGGTGCTGAGGAGGCAGCTGCAGACACAGAGTGACTTCTACACACAGTTCAACAGCACTTGGTGAGACTAACTCACCGAGTATCGATGGAGGCTGTAGAGAATCTCCCTATAGACATGCAGCATCATGTGGTTGGCATGCCACGAGACTGGGTTCACACTCTTAGGCATGTGGCCAAAGCAGTAGTCGCATACTTAGCCTCTCATCCTGAGCTGGGGCATTAGATGTACTGGACATGATTATGGGCATTTGAGTCCCAAATTTTATATATTATTTTGGACACACTTATGTACACTCGAGATATTTAATGATATATATATATAGTTTTGACTTTTTGATGCTTGATTTTATTTTGATGAATGAATGATGTGCCAGTCTAATGCTTGATTAGCGATAGAATTAGCTAACAAATTATGAGATCTTGGAATATGCAAATAACTAATGTAAGTAAATAATCTTCACAAAAACCTCACCCTTAAATACTGGTGATATAAACATGGATCCCTTACCCGATAAATGTTATTCAATTGTGACACTATCAATTGTGAATCAAGATAGACTACCAACGAATCGATTTCATAATAAATTGCTTCGAATAGTAAATTAATGATGGTAGTATACTCAACCATATTATTTGAAACAGGACCAATGCATACGCCCCTTGACACCATCAACTGACCAGTTGGATGGTAGATTACCTAAGCTGCGGAAGCGAGGTTCTGAATGTGCCGACTAGCAACATCGGTGAATCCAAAATAGACCAAGTCATCCACCAACCCCTGCCACAGTAGACCAAAAAGTGTCGATATCAAGAAACTCCCGATGAGATACGTACAAACATACAAAATGTACAAAGAAGCCATTGTCTAGCTGCTACTTAAGCAAAGTAATTCTTGAGGTAGAGCCTGTTTCGGGGCTCTGCCAACTTGTTTCCTTCAAAATCAATTAACTCATATGCCCCTTTTTCTAAAGGTCGTTTAATTATAAAGGGACCGTACCACATACGCTTGAATTTGCCTGCCCCTAAGGCATCCTTATCTTGGTCATAGAACAAGACAAGGTCACCTTCAAAAAAGACTCGAGGACGGACAACTTTATCGTACTGAGTTTTGACCCTCTTCTTATGAACCTTATTGATTGTGGCGGCATCTCGATGCTACTCATCAAGATGTTCCAAATGAAGGAGGTGCTCTTTGAGACTAGAGGTCTCTGGAAGGAGCTCAATAGCTAACTTAAGAGATGGAATTTCGCATTCAACAGGAAAGATAGATTCCATCCCATAAACTAACTGAAAAGGTGTAAAACTTGTAGTAGTCTTTATGGATGTTCGGTATGCCCAAAGAGCCAGATACAACATAATATGCCAATTGGACCAATTTTTGTCGATCATCCTTTGCAAGATCGTCTTAAGGGTTTTTGTTCACTACCTCGACCTGTCCATTGGCTTGAGGATAATATGGAGATGAGTGCTCCTGCTAGAACCCAATTTAAGAGCCAATTTAGACATTAGTTGGTTCTGGAAATGATTGCCATGGTTAGTGAAAATCTCTCTCAGGATACCGAACCTTGAGATAATTTGATTAAAAAGGAACAATGCTACTATTTCACTTTTGTTTTTATAAGTGGGCATGGCCTCAGCCCACTTTGTGAAGTAGTCTCTGGCCATGATAATGTACTTGTGATTCACTGCTGAAGGTGGATTACAAGTTGTAAAATCAATACCCCACTTAGTAAAAGGAACGACAGTGACAACGAGAAAAAGAGGAGCTAGATGTGTGTGCATCTTCCAAGTATAAACTTGACAGGGGTGACAACGTTTGACCGCTTCAACACAATCTTTGAAGAGTGAAGGCCAAAAATAGCCAGCACGCAAGATACGTTGGGCTATAGCAAGCCCTGAAAGATGACCACCACAAGCTCCACTGTGGAAATCATTGAGCACTGACTCTGCTTCCTCTAGGGTTAAACAACGCCAAAGGATTGAATCAACCACTCGATGATATAATGTATCACTAATGATGACGTAGTTCTTAGCCAGGTGATGTAATTTTCGACGTTCATCCTTAGAGAAAGTAGAGGGAAACTTTGAAGTTTAGAGATAGATAATGATATCTCCATACCAAGGGTCAAGTGGTGAGATGAGGAATAAATGTTCGTCAGGAAAAATTTCCTCATAAACAGTATCCTCTCCATAAGGCAGCATAGAAATTAACTTCGCAAAAACCATAGATTTCTTAGACTTGGCAGACAAGAACTCAAGATCGAATTCTTGTAAAATGATTATCCATCGATTATATTTGCCCCCAATCACTCCCCTACTAAGGATAAATTGGAATGGATTGACCGCTGCTAAGATAAAAGTTTTGCGTAGCAAGATATAATGGCAGAGCCGCTGGACAGCATGGACAGCTACCAAAACCAACTTCTCAACAGGAGAATAGCAAAGTTCAGGACCTATCAAGCCTCGGCTCAAATAATAAATCACATGCTCCATGAGAGAATCATCTTCCTGAATGAGAACCATACCTATGGTTGATTCTGCTAAAACAAGAGATAAAAGGAAATCCTTGCCATAATCTAGTGGACTCAAAAGTGGGACAGAGACCAACGCCTTTTTCAAAGCATCGAATAACCACTGCACAAAGTTGTCCCATACATATGGGACTCCTTTCCATAGCAAACACATAAGCCCTTTAGTGATCTCGGCATAATTCACTATAAACCTTCTTAAGAAATTAGCCTTCCCTTGAAGACTTTGAAGTTGCTGAATTGAGGACGGGGGAGGAAACTGAATTATTTCCTCTACCTTGAAGGGATCAACTCGAATCCCTTCATTTGACACAATGAACCCTAAAAACTAACCAGATGTAACTGTGAAAACGCACTTATTGGGATTCAACCGGATCTTGTAAAATTGACATCGCTCAAAAACCAATCAAAGGTGACTGGGATGATCAGTTCTCTTTCGAGAACGAGCAGCTAGATCATCCAAGTATGTTTCGATGATATGTTTAATGTCGTGGAAAGCGTATGACATGGCTTGCTGGAAGGTAGCTCCAGCATTTTTGAGACAAAAAGGCATCTTTCTGTATGCAAAGGTACCCCAGGGACATATCAAAGTTGTCTTATGCTGATCTTCTGGATGGATAGAGATCTGATTATAACCGGAAAAACTATCCATGAAGGAGAAAATCTCATTACCCACACACTCATCAATAATCTGATCAATAAATGGTGTGGGGTAATTATCTTTGGGACAAGTTTTGTTTAGGTCCCTAAATTCAACGCATACTTGGATTGTTGCTTGCTTTTTATCCACATGGACTAGATTAGAAACCCAATCTATAAGAGGAACAACGTATGTGAAACCCGCCTTGAGCAACTTCTCTACTTCAGCTTTAATGGCTGCTACTTTCCTAGGATTAACTGGCCAAAGCTTCTGACGAATCGGCTTGGTATCTTCATACGTCTTGATATCATGTTGAAATATGGATGGATCAATGCCAAACATTTCTTCATAAGACCAAGCGAATACATCTCGAAACTCCTTAGAAAGGTCGGTGTAAATTTGAATTTCTTCAGGGGAACATTGGGCTCCGATGAAGAGATTCTCGATCACGTTAGGGTTCCTAGAGATGTTGATAGATATCATTTTTGAAATCACCAACGTATTACCTTCGACAAGAAAGTGTGCTAGACCCAAAGGATTTGATACCGTACAAACATCACTAGTAGACAGCTCGGAGAACCTAGATTCTACTTCTTGCAACGGAGGAAGAAAATATGAACGATGGTGTAAGTCTTCCCAAGGTCGATATACACCCATCATTACTTCTAGGGTTTCTTCTTTGGATGCTAAAATAGTATCTAAGAAGTCCATAGCAAAGGTAGAATCAAGGGTCCAGGCAAGGGCTACATCACCATCTAGCTCCTCCTCAGAGAAAGGAGTAGAACGGTTGTCTGCAGAGTTGACGATAGACTGATATCTAAGCTTTGCTGCAGACAGAGGAAATGCCATTCCACCAAATTTTCCTTCAGCTAATGTGGGCGTAGGTGAAGGCAAGGTCCAAGGTTCTGAAAAATAATGAGTTTGAAAGAAATCTTCCCGTGAAGACTCCTTGGATGATGAAACGACATTGATTCTAGTGATAGGAGAGGGAAAATCAAATGTACCCATTAATGAAGAATACATCCCAACTCTTAGATTCTCAGTAGGTGGGCGAGGGTTATCCACTAAAGGAACCATAGAATTCA
This sequence comes from Pinus taeda, assembly GCA_000404065.3. Taxonomy (NCBI): domain Eukaryota; kingdom Viridiplantae; phylum Streptophyta; class Pinopsida; order Pinales; family Pinaceae; genus Pinus; species Pinus taeda. The sequence continues at coordinate 146,612 of APFE030715606.1, read as the reverse complement.
AAGTTGCTCTAGGATCAACTGGAGAATAATCCAATTGATCAACCTTGACAATTTTCCCCTCATGAGGAAAGCAAATGACATGAAATAGAGTCGACACAACGACATCCATTTCATATACCCAGTTCCTTCCTAAGAGGAGATTGTAATCTAGGTTAGCGTCAATGACTTCTACTTTGATATTGACAACCTTCCCCCCAACACATATGGGAAAGGCTGGGATAATCCCATGCGACTTATGAGAATGCCCATCAAATGCAGTCAGGAGGGTAGGTGAAGGAACAACTGAAGGCGATCCAAGGGCCTTCCAGCATGACATCGACGTGACGCATGTGGAAGCTCCTTCATCAATAACGATATGAAAAATGTTAATTTTCCAGTATGTAGACTTTATTTGAAAAGCCATGTGATGAGGGAGTCGTTTTTTGACATTAAGCATGTCGAAAGTGAGCACTAAAGAGTTATTTTAATCAACTGCCCTGATCGCCGAAAGTAAAGCACTTCGTTGAGTTGGACACGACTGGAGAACCTCTAAAGTGGACATAGCACATGGAATCTGAGCCAGATCCTCAATAATGGAGTAATTATGGGTGGCCCTAGCATTAGGATTGATAGTCGCGCGTTTTTTCGGAACCTTTCAGTATTCGTGGTATAGTCTTAACAAGGGGTCGCTCAATATGAAGGTCGGTATTTCCGGGAGCAGTTTTGTCCTTAGATGTTTTAGTTTCACCGTAATCATGCGATTGAGTGGCCACATGGACGTTGGAACCCATCATGAAGATATTTGATGATTTCTCCCCTTCCTGGTTGCCCCTTGCAGAGGTACAAGGATTTGAACTTGCACCAGCAAGGAGTTGTTGCCCTTGGGGAAAAGGGTTGGTTAACATAGCTTGAGAGCTAGAAGTCCCTTGCTGCCCTAACAAGCACTGAACATCTTAAATCTTTGGGCATAGATGAGTTAAATGGTCTCCACTTCATAGCTTGCATGGAAAATTGACTTTCTTTCTAGACTCATTTCCACCACCACCAGCATTATTGCCAGGTTTATTTGCGTCAGTCTTCTCATATTGACTCATTTTCTTACCTCGTCCCTTATTTTTCCCATTGGAATTTTGATTTCCTTTGGGATTGGAGGATTGGACGGCATTAGCCGAAGAGGGTTGAGAAGACGAAGGGTTAGATGATGTGACCTGATTGTTAGAAGCAGTTTGTAAAGACAACTGCTGCAATTGGCTCAACATGTTCACCACATTTGTGTCTATGGATCCAATGATACCATCCGCATGGGGACCTGGCTTCAATTTGGCTAGATCAACCTTAGTCCCAGGAGCATCAGGTAATTTTTTTTGTAGAATCCCATACTGAGAGTAAATCAATTCTAACTGCTGGGCTCTAAAAATAACTTGCTCTTCAGAATAGACTCCGGACAGAGAGAAATTCTTAGAGATTTCAGGTTGTAAATATTTCAAAAACCATTCGAGACAGTATTCCAGAGGAATTTTAGCTCTAATGAGCCTCTTTCTCCGTCTCCATTCCTGAATATGATCAGAAATGTGAGTTGCCATGTCCGGACGAAAATTGGCCAGAAGTTCAGTTCCGGCATCATAACGGATGGGCAACTAGAAATGATTTAGGAAAATATTAGCCAAATTGGCGAAATATGTAAAGTTGCCCCTTGGCAACTCTATATACCACTTGGTCACATTGCCAGTCAAGGTGCGTTGAAAAAGTCTCAACCTAACTGAGTCATTGATAAGGGAGTTTGATGAGCACCACAAATGGAATGTGGTTACATGGTCACCTGGGTCTTCACCGCGCTTCCTCTCGAACTTTGGAATTTCTGAAGGGAGTTTGGTTGGGACCGGATGCTAGGTCAAATTGTATTTGATTGGATCATTTGTTAATTTTATGAGATCTGTCAAATTCAACGTTGCCAGAAAAGGAAGCCTGGGAGGACCTTAGGTATTCCATCCAGACTGGGTGGAGCTCCCAAAGTTCTGAAAAGATTGGCCTAGATTTTGGAAGGCACCAAGCTGCCCGAAGTAACCAGTAGAACCAGCTGAACTGAAAGGCAGACCTTGTGATCCAGCAAAACTCAGAGTTTGACCAACTCTGGCTGAAAAACCTCCATAACCGGTGAAGCTCCCTCCTAAAGGATTATAAGGAGTTGATAACCCTTGATAAGGATTCCAAGCAGAAGCTAAGGGAGGAATACTTCGAAACAAGCTAACTGTGGAGTACAGCCTATTCCCTTGTTGGCCAAAAAACAGATTCCCAGTTCCCATGCCACTAACTTGAAAGGGATTTCTGCCTTGTCCTGTAGAAGAAAAAGGCATAGATCCTATCGTCGGGTTGGAATGTGGTATATGACCACTTCCAAAAGGAAAACCCTGAAATGAACCGACCCACCCATAATGGATGTGGAGGCACTAATTGGAACTGACGGAATACTCTGTGAATGGGTGCCAAATGGGAAGAATCCAGAACTAAATGCATTGGCTTGGGAATTTCCACTCGTAGAAGGAATGGAGGTAGACCCAACTAAGGATGTGTTAGCAAAAGACCCAAATAAAGATGCAGAGGGGATGGAAATAGTTCCTCGCCCTTGTACTGATGTTGGAGTCTGCATGGTTGTAGCACTTGTGGTAGAAGCGATGCTTCCAGTGGTGGTCATCGAAGGTAAGTGCGTAATATGACCTGGACTTGACAGTCTATGCGTCAGAGTACCAATGTATTGTAATAAGTCTAGATGGTTAGAAGGTAGAGGAGAATTCAGAGCTGCTAACGACTCTGGGAGTTCTTCTACCTCTATGTTATCTTTCGATTGAAAGAGAACTCAAGAAAAAACTGGAGTCTTCCTCTTTAGTTTTGTGGAAGTACCAGGCCTATCCTGAACATTAATGCCCCGGAGGGGAGGATCAATCCCCGATGTGTTAGCTAACACGGGATGAAACCCACCGATGGTATTACCTCTGCACCTTCTATGAGAAGGCTCTAAACTTGGTGGTGAAAGACCACGAAGTCTTCTAGACCATCTAGAAGATCAGTCAGCCACTTTGAATTTTTTATTAAGATCCAATGAAAGACTCAAGAAAAAGTGAAAGCTAGGCCAAATAAGAGCATAGAGCACACTAAAAAGTCCCTAAAAGATGTCAGCTAGTCAAACAGTTTTCAAGTATTTCTGCTCCGGGTGATGAGGACCAAACACCAAAATACAAGAAAGTGAAGTAAGGGGCCTTCCGAAGATAGTCTGGGATAATGACGGCCCAGTCCTACTAGCAAAGGTAATAGAGGAATTTATGTTGACCTCCTAACAACAGCCTGCGCTAGTGCAAGTCCCCAAGCTTCACAAGGGTTCCCTCCAGTAGTACCGTTGAGAGTGATACAACGTCGACCTCAGGTGCCACGGGATTCCCCTTCGTAGCCACCTATGTAGATCCCTAGGAGAAGCAACTAAGGTTACCAACTCATGTCAGAAGCTAGGCGGAATAGTCTTGAGGTAAGATCCGACAAGTAGGAGAGGGGGTATCTCTCTTCCTTATCTTCCAAAACCCTCCTGCTTAACTCCTAGATCTAGAGCTTTCTTGGTCTTCCTAACACTATTGGATTTGTACCCACTATTTAGACTCCTATGTTTGATAGTTTAAATGGACTTGGAGAGTTTTCTCTCCACACACCTAATCCAAGGCCCTAAAATATCCTAAGACTTGTTGGTGTGTCTAAGTTGACAATTATAAAAAGTTCTAGTGTATTTTAATTAGTGCTTATTTTTAAATGGGCTATTCTAAGTCAAGGGATAAGCAGAAATGAAACTTGTGGTGTTTTGACGCAAAAGCAATTATTAATAAAAACTAAACTATATGCAAATGCACTCGTTTTGTTCTTCAATGAAAGAAATTTATACTAGGTTCTAAGGAACTTCTAAGAAAGCAATAAAATTTTCTTTTCTTTTCTTTTTATTCAAGCTTCACACTCAAAAAAATTAACAAAACTATGGATGCCCTAAAAGATGCACAAATTAATCCTAATGCAATGAGTACATGCTGATGCAAAACTTAAGACTACTCTAAATCAAAGAATGAAAGTAACTTGTTTATCAATTCTTATTAGACACTTAAGATGTTTAGATAGAATATAAGTTGCTAATGCTCATTTTCATCCAAACACTAAAAGCGAATTTCAAGACAAACAAAAATGCACTTTCATTCCCAAAAAGGAAACTAAATCAAAACAAGGCCAAAGAAAGCAAAAACCAAGTTTTCAAGAAGTTTTCTTCAAAAGCAAAAACAAAAATGACTTTTCAGAAATGCTCCAACTAAGACTGAAACTTTATGATCGAAGAATAGGCAACAAAACACTTTGCAATTTAACAACACAAAACGGGTGAAAACTCAACAAAAAGTGTGATTCAAGATGCTCTTAACAATAAAAAAGCAGCGAAAAGAGCTTGGTGACAATGATCGCGAGATCAAGAAAGACAATTCTCAAAATCATCACACAAAAACTTTCAAAAAGCAAGAAAAGTAAATGGTCACAAAGATGTAGTTTTGACACGCAAACAAAAAGACACCAAAACAAGATTTGCCACAAAGATTGAGACCAATCTTTCTGTCCTGGAAGACCAGAACAGCCAAGATTCCCAGAAAGAAATCTTGTGTGCTTAAACAAAAATGATGACACTTGCAACAAAAAAAAACAAGGCCAATACTTTCCACAACTGGAGAGAGTTTGAAATCATGAACTTGCTATAAAAATAAAGACTCACACAAAAAAGTAACTGTTCAGGAAAGACTTAGCCCATCAAATAGATCTTCAGAAGCAAAAATATTTGAAAAATCTTGAAAATTTTAGGGTATACGTGACTGTGTCAATTCACAGCTACGTGTATATGACATTCAGCCCAAGGAAACCTATGTATACATGGGTTCACTTCAGGAAACCTGCATACATACACTTCTGTAAACTGGGAAAACAGTGTATATAACAGATCACAAGAAAAAAAAAGGTTTGAAGAAACTGTTCAAACTTATAGTTCAAGTTCCTAGAGGAACAGATTACTCAGTCAAAGCAAGTAGATAAACACCTGAGCCCTAATTGGCTTGAATAAACCCAAACTAGGAACAACAATACTGTTGTCTCCAGTGGAGTTGCCAATTCTGTTAAGGTACAAAGTCCCCTAGGGTCTTCGGTCAATAACCTAGTAGATCGGGGATTATCTACAAAGAAAAACAAGCATTCCACACAGCCATGATACTAATATAAACAAACTACATGAAGAGAGATGCACTTGGGGGTCCTTCGTTTGGGTAGATCTAGCCAAGGTCCAAACCCTCTTGGAGTTCCTTTCGATCCTTCAACCTGCAAAACAATCAATTCAAGAAAGCATAGCAGTATATGGACCAAGCATCATAAGGAAATCAACTTCATAGCATATTGAAAAGTAGTTAGTTATACAATTGAAACAACCATTCATATGTAAATCATAACATTGATATCATAAGCATGAAGAAGATTAATATCAGGAACAAGACAAGTGTTTCTTTTATTATAGGTAACTAAAATATAGAAAGGAATGATTTCACCTGAGTCTTCCTTTCGTAGGCTCCAAGAAGAACTGTCCTCCAGATTTTTCCAATCTCAAGCCTTCAACAAGCTCCTTCCATGACTCACTCAAGGATATATCAACTAATGGAAAGACATTATAACTCAAGGAAACAAGGGTTTCCTGTAATGGGGGAAGTGTTGGAAGCACAATGATCTTTAGACCTGATCACGGATAATCTCAGCAGAGTGATTTTTCTCTCTATTCTCTCTCTTCTTGGGCCTTCCCATTGAAGCCTTTTTATACTTCTCCCAAAGCAGTTTTTTAGTTGGGAATTTGTTGGGAACACCTGGGCCATGGGCACTAATAGGTAATCAACATGTAAAACCCATGATCTCTGCCCGAAATAAAGGAGATTTAATTTTTTTAAAGTGTTTTAAGACATATACGTTGGTTGGGTATACACAGACCCGCGTACACATGCGTTTAGATCAAGTAAATGTCGCGTATAGGGAGTAAAACAGTGTTTTTTAAGTATTTGGACCAGGTCTGGAAGGAGGGGTTGCCCTAGGCCATGAGTGCAGCATCACAAACATCAAGAGTGATATTTGGAGCTATAAAAGTTAGTATGTACAAATTTTTTATAGCCTCTAATATAATAGCTAAATTTTTTCAATGAATGCACAATAGCCAGGAGCTCCTTTTCGGTCACTGTGTAGTTCATCTCGGCCTTTGACAGATTATTACTGATAAATTAAATGACATAAGTTAATTTTTGATCTATCTGGCCTAAGGCTGCTCCTATTGCTTTGTATGAGGCATCATCATGTATATGAAAAGGAAGGGCCCAATTTGGGCCTCGGAGAATTGGTGCAGTGGTTAACTTGTCCTTCAGGGTGTCGAGGGCCTCTTGATAGCTTTTTGACCATACAAACTTAGAGTCTTTGGCTAACAACCCAAATAAAGGAGAAGCCAACTTTTTGAAGTCTTTTATAAACATTTGGTAGTATCCAAGTAACCCTAGGAAACTTCTGACATCTCTCTGCTTTTGTGGAGGTGGGACCCTTTGGATGATAGCTATTTTGTTTGGGTCCACCTGCAGTCCTTGCTCAGATATTGATTGAGCTAGCACAGTCCCTGCAGTCATCAAGAATTCACATTTTTTGGGACTGAGAGAAATGTTCATCTCAATGCATTTGTTCAGCACCTTACCCAAGTTGGATAGAGCCTCATGGAAATCACATCCATAAGGTGTAAAATCATCCATATAAATCTCTACCACATCATGGAATAATTTGACAAAGATACCTAGGACAGCTCTCTGGAAAGTGGCAGGAGCATTGCATATACCAAAAGGAAGGACCCTATAGGCGAAAGTACCCCAAGGACAAGTGAAGGTGGTTTTATCCTGGTCTTTCGGGCTGATCTGGATTTAATTGTACCCACTGAATCCATCTAGGAAAGAGAAAAACTTTTTCCCTGCCAGGCCATCCAGCATATGGTCGATGAAAGGTAGAGGGAAATGGTCCTTCTTTGGGGCTTTGTTTAACTCCCTGTAATCGACATAAATCCTCCACTTACCATTTTTCTTTGGAACCAACACCAAAGGAGAGACCCACTTGTTGTCAGAGATAGGGTAAATGAATCCTGCATCTAGCAGCTTTTGCAGTTCTTCTTTGACTATATCTTTAAGACCTGGATTCATCCTCCTTTGGGGTTGTTGAACTAGCTTGCAACCTTCTTTGATATAAATGTGGTGAGTACACATTGAGGGATGCACTCCCTTCATTTCTTTGTAACTCCAAGAAAAGGCATCTAGGTGTTCCTTTAGCAGGTTGCACAACTTTTCTTCTTAGTGAACAAAAAGAGATGGGTTGATTTTAAAAGTTCTCTCGGGGCCACATTCTATGGTTTTGAAATGGATAGGGTTGGAATAAGCTAAGAATAGATCAATTTGATGGTTGTTTTGGGTTTCCTTTCCTACTTCTTTTAAGGACAATGTATTGGGAGTTGAACTTTGGAGTACGTGTTCAATCAAATCATCTTCATCCTATTATCCCCCACCCATGGTTGCTTCTAAGGTATATAGTTGGGTGGAATAAACTTCATCTTCCTCATCCTCTTCTAGCCACAAAGGTAAGTCTTGTTCTAAAGATGGATGAGCAAGCGGGTATAGGACTAACTGCTTGGACATATGCCCATTCTTGATAGTCATATTTCCAGCCCTGTAGCTAATGTAGGCATCAACAGTGGCTAACCAGGGTCTCCCAAGGATGAGGGGGTAACCAGTAAGCTTAGCCTTAGGCTGGTGAACTAGGAAATCTATAGGGTACTCCCAAGAGTCAATGGAGACCATCACATCCTCCACAGTCCCCTCAGGGGTCACTATGGAGCGGTCTGCAAGTTGCAGAATTGTTGTGGTCTTTCTCAATGAACCTTGGAGGTTGAGCTTGAGCATGGTGTCCTTGGTCATCACATTAATGGTATCCCCAAGATCGATAAAAGTGTGTGGGACAATGGTGACATTGATGTGCACATCTACTATAGGGCTTCTAGGGTCCAAATACTTTGGACAGATTACTTGCCCCAACATCAAGTCAGATAGTTGTCCAATGACATTAATGGTAGGGGCATCTCTTCTTCGCCTCCCTGGATGCTTGAAGCACTTCTCCTTAATCAACTTCTTGTAAATAGGCACATATTCAATAACTTGGAGAAGTGGAGTTTTGACACATAGGTTTTTCAATTCTCCGAGAAATTCAGTCTCTTTTCGGGTAGGCTGGAGTGGTTGGGTTAATCTCTCAGGAAAGGTTGGTGGATTTACTTTAGGAATGCTTTCCTCTCTTTCCTCCTCAACCTCCCTAGGTGGAGGTAGAGGTTGGTTTTCCGAATGTACTCTCCCATATCTCAAGTTGATTTCCTGAATCTCCAGAGCATAAGCAGGATAGGATGTCTCTCCACTGTATACTTGCTATTCTTGTCTATTGTTCGGGTTCGGATTTGGCTGGGCAGGCATCTAGGGTTTTTTAGGTGGAGTAGAGTGTAAAAAATGTGGTTGAGAAAATGATGAAGGAAATAAAGTTGGAGCATTTTTGTATGGGGGCCTCCACCCCTGGGGCGGTGCATTCCACAGAGGTTGTTGTGGAGCATATGGTTGAAATGACTCGCTGGCTGGCTAGGAATGATATTGAGGTACAAAGGACCAAGGAGGAGGTGTAGACCAGGAAGGATGAGCAGGGGCCCCCCAAGAAGGTATGGTTGTGGTCTGGCTAGGGTTGTAATATGCATGGATGACCCTTGCATGCCCTACTGGTATGGCCTAGGCCCATGAGGTCTCCTTTGGTTTATGTAGTAGAGTTGTTCAGTTACCCCTTCGACTCCTTGATATACAACTTTTAGTCCAGGTAAAGAAGGGCATTTGTCTGTGGAGTGGTTTTCTTTAGAGATTGAGTAGATTTCAATAAAATTCAATGGACGTTCATTCCTAGGGTGCCTCCTGGTGCATCTAGGGCAGAAAATGGCTAAGGCTCTCTCTACTTCCTCCTACTTTATCTTAATATGCATAGTGTTCATCTGTAGGGCAAGTGTTTGTAGCATATCACTCTTGAAATCTTCCAGCATGTTTCCAATTTCGCCCTTGATGGATGAATTGGAAGAGGATGGATAGACCATAGGCTGACTACCCCTACCCTTTTTCTTAGCTGCCCTAGAATGGTTTCTAAAGACTGTCTTGATATCCTCATAGGGTAACTGGTAGATATCCCCTCCCACTAACAAGTTCAGGGTATCCAGAAGATCTTCCCTTACTCCTCTGAGTAGAACCAACTTCAGTGACTCAGGATCAAGTGTGCACCTGCTCCTTTTGTAGCTAAGATGGAATGTTTCTTCATAATCTTCTAGGGATTCATCATTTCCTAGGGTCATCCTAAAAATTTCCTCTTTAGTGTCTTTAGACCTATAGTAGTCTCAATACTTGTTGTTGAAGAATTGTTGCATTTGAGCCCAAGTTGTGATGCTATCTCCAGGTAAACCCATGAACTAGCGCAAAGCTGCAACCTTAAGAGTGGATGGAAATAGTTTCAACTTCTACTCATCATTGGTGTAGTCATAGTTTCGGCATATGATAGCAAAATAAAATAAGAAAATGTCTAGATCTTCTGAGGTCAGGCCATGTAAATGAGGAAGGGCAGAGGGGCTTATATTTTTCATCTTAGTATCCCCATTGGTTTCCCTGATGGGGAAGGCACCCTCAACTCTTTCCCTATTTCCTCTGTCATTTTTGTTTTCAACCATTGGTTCAGTAGGAATGGGTTCTTCTTCTTCTTCTTCCCCTGTAGGTTCTTCAAATATTTATGGTTGCTCACCTAAGGGTTCCTCTAGTTCACAGCCACCAAAGAAGAGGGAAGGTTGGTTGTTTGAAGCAGTGGGGGTATTTGGAAAAAAATTCCCTAAGTTATCCCTATTCCTATGAGGGCCATGAAAAAATGTTTTTGTTGTG
>APFE030715606.1:96034-124752 GCA_000404065.3 Pinus taeda | reverse complement strand
AGCAAGTTGGATGATGCAGGTGTAAAGACAGTGTTCGAGAAGGATACCTGCAAGATGTTTGAGGAGCACTGGTATTGATGCGGGGAGTTCGGATTGGAACTCTGTACAAGCTGCAAGGTAGCACTGTTGTTGATGGGTGCAATAGTTCTATGGTTCCTGAAAATGGAGCAGAAAATCTACTGGTCTCTGGAGAGAAGACCATGCTGTGGCATCAAAGGCTTGGACATATTGGAGAGAAGGGCCTTCGAATACTTCATGGTAAAGGTATGGTAGAAGGGATGAGTAATAGCTCTCTGGATTTTGATTTCTGTGAAAATTGTGTATATGGGAAGCAGAATCGGGTGAGTTTCCCCTCTGGTGGTAAGAGGACGAAACAAATATTAGAGCTTGTGCACAGTGATGTGTTTGGACCTGTGAAAGTTCCATCACTGGTTAAGTCTGTGTACTATGTATCATTTATAGATGACTTCTCAAGGAATACATGGATATATTTCCTTAAGAAGAAATCTGAAGTCTTTGACAGGTTTAAAGAATTTAAGGCTCTGGTGGAAAATCAGACAGAGAAGAGATAAAGGTACTGAGGACAGACAATGGTGGAGAATTCTGCAGCAAGGAATTTGAAGAATTTTGTAAGAAGTGTGGTATAGCACGGCAGAAGACTACGCCATATACACCTCAGCAAAATGGAGTCGCAGAAAGAATGAACAAGACGTTGATGGAAAGGGCAAGAAGCATGCTCAGTGGTGCCGGGTTAGGACAGGAATTCTGGGCAGAGGCGGTGGATACTGCATGTTACTTGGTCAACAGGTCACCTTCATCAGCGTGGAGGATAAGACTCCACAAGAAGTATGGACTGGTAAGAAACCCTCTCTTTCACATCTGAGGGTATTTGGATGTGATGCATATGTACATGTTCCAAAGGAGAAATGAACCAATTTGGATAGTAAATCTGAAAAGTGCATCTTTATTGGGTATAAGGATGGTTTAAAGGGTTATAAGCTTTGGAACCCAGTAACAAGGAAGGTTGTGTACAGTCGAGATGTGGTGTTCAGAGAGGTGAAAGATGTTATTAAACATGAAGTCCAACCAAAGGAACCTATGAAGAAAGAGTTTGAACTAAAGGAGGAAGAATCAGACTCTGTAGGAGAGGAGGAATCAGAAGATGAAGAGCCACAAACTCCATCTGTGACAAGATCAACTCGAGAAAGAAGGCAGCCGGAAAGGTATAGCCCATCTACTTTCTATTCAAACTTTGCTTTGTCTATACTGATGATGATCCCAGAACTATGAAGAAGCAGTGGATTCAGAGGATGGAAAACTCTGGAAAGAGGCCATGGTTGATGAAATGGCATCTTTGCACAAAAATGAGGCTTGGGATCTGGTGGAAGTGCCGGCTGGAAGGAAACCCATTGGCAGCAAATGGGTGTTCAAGAAGAAGACAAATGCAGAAGGGAAGGTGGAGAAATACAAAGCTCGGTTGGTAGCAAAAGGTTATTCCCAGGTGCCGGGAATTGATTTTGGTGAATTTTTTTCTCCTGTTGCCAAGGTAACTTCTATTAGATTACTTTTATTTGTTGCTGCTGCTTTTGATTTTGAGGTAGAACAAATGGATGTGAAGACAACATTTCTTCACGGGGATTTGAAAGAGGAAATCTACATGAAGTAACCTGAAGGCTTTGCAATGAAGGGTAAGAAAGAACTAGTATGCAAGTTAAAGAAGTCTCTGTATGGGTTAAAACAGTCACCAAGGATGTGGTATTAGAAATTTGATACATTTATACGGAGACTTGGCTTCACCAAAAGCAAAGCAGATCATTGTGTGTATTTTAAATTAATTGGTGACCGTGTTATTTATCTGGTCTTGTATGTGGATGATATGTTGCTGGTTGGAAATGACAAAGAAATTATCCAGGATTTGAAGACCCAATTGTCCTCCAAATTCGACATGAAAGATCTCGGTGCTGCAAACTATATTTTGGGCATGGAAATTAAAAGAGATCGGGCAAAGAGGAAGCTCTGGTTAAACCAGAGGAAGTATGTCGAGACAATATTGCAGAGGTTTAATATGCAGGATAGTAAACCAGTGAAGGTTCCTATTCCTGTAGGTGTGAGGTTATCTGCTGAACAGTGTCCCAAGACACAAGAAGAGGAAGAGGACATGTCCCATGTTCCATATGCAAGTGCAGTCGGTAGCTTGATGTATTCCATGGTCTGTACTAGACCAAACATTGCACATGCAGTGGGAGTATTGAGCAGGTTTATGTCAAAACCAGGGAAGGAGCACTGGACAGCAGTGAAGCGGGTTTTCAGGTATTTGCGTGGCACTAGTGATTATGGTTTGTGCTACCAAGGAAGACCAGGATTGGACAGAGTGTTGAATATCCGTGGCTTTGTTGATGCAGACTGGGCTGGAGATCTGGATCAGAGAAGATCTACAAGTGGGTATGTATTTAACCTATTTGGAGGTGCAGTCAGTTGGATGAGTAAGAAACAATCTGTAGTGGCACTATCAACTACAGAGGCAGGATACATGGCAGCCACTCATGCAAGCAAGGAAGCAGTTTGGTTGCAGAGATTGTGTTCAAGTATGGGGTTAGTACAGGGAGCTATAAGGATAGACTGTGACAGCCAAAGTGCAATTTTCTTGGCAAAGAACCCTGCTTATCATTCACAGACAAAGTACATTGATGTTCAGTATCACTTTGTGAGGGATATGATAGAAGACAAAAAGGTGTTGCTGGTAAAGGTGGACACTTTGAAGAATACTGCAGATGCATTGACAAAATCTGTGAGCTCTGAGAAGTTCTCTTGGTGTAGAGAAACATTGGGCATTTCAGGGCTGGAAAAATGACTAAGCTCTCTTGTGGCCCCCTGTGGAAAGAAAACAACAAGTGGGAGATTGTTGTGTTGTGTTATATTCTTTCCACATAGTTAACAGGGGGTTTGAGGGTACCCGTAACCCCACTTTATGGGGTCCGGGGCAACGCCCTGGAAAATTTTGGTTTTGGACCCTATGTTAGGTTGGGCAGACCCACCTATGGTTTTGTGCATATTTTCGCACATGTTTTTTGGACGTGATGGTTTTCGGTCCATGGTTTTGGACGCGATGGTTTTCGGTCCATGGTATTCGATCCTCCGGCATGTATAAATATATATTGTAACATTGAAAGGAACATAATGAAAAATCAAGCTGGTAGTCCTGGTTTTGGGATCCAGTGGGAAATCTCTGTGTATACGTGTTTTATGTGTTATGTTGTTGCATTTTTATTTTTCCTGTGATTTAGAATTCGTATGCAGGTAATTTCTGTACGGGGTTAAAACCTACATTCATGACTTGGCTGCTTGTACTCCAAGTTAGTGTGGTTGATGGACGAATATTTGAATGAGAGAGGAGTAAATGAGGAGGATTTACCTCCTAAAATCTCTCTTCCTTGTCCCATTTGAGTTTCAGCCCTTAATCTCGCCAAAATTCCCTGATTTTCTTTTTCAAACCCTCATTCAATGCACATTAGTCCACCAGGCATAATATCTCACTTTAACTCATCTCATTGAACAAAATATAATCAAAACATGTAATAAATTGTGAGAAGAGTTTATTTGACTGAGCTAGGAGGTGAATTAAGGTCCATATGATTACCCAATGATGAGGATCATCAGTATATAAAGAAGAAGTCCTTTTTTGTTGGAGATAGGGTATTAGTTTATGACAAAAAAATATCTAAAGCATCTTGGTATGTTACAAATGCATTGGTTGGGTCCTTTATTTTTTTCGGAGATAAGGGATTTTGGAGTTGTTAAGATCGCTTAGCTTGATGGAGTTCTTCTTCCTGGTTGAGTGAATGGCAAATGATTTAAGACCTACTATGGTTAATAAAGTTTCTTTAGTAATTCTCTCTCTCTAAAAGGGAGAATTTGTTAGATTTAGGATTGAGTCAGTTGTGTTATTCAGTCAATTAGTCAATATAATTTGCATAAATTAGTTTGTTTGTCTAGTTATGCCAGTCCTGATGTTAGGTTATAGTTGCGATCCACCACAACTCATTGTGGTCAAGGAGTGTTGACGGTGTTGGACCCGCCAACATGTCAAGGGATATCCCCGGTAAGAAGTCCCAGTAGTGGGTAGTAAAATAGTGCCTTGACCACGATAGCGCACAGAGGTAATTATGATAAATTTTTCGAAAGAAATTATGTGACCTTGCAGCGAGTCAAGTGAGATGCATGGGGGTTCTAACACACAAAGGGGAAAAGGAAGTGTGTCCCTTAAAATTCTGTAATAGTACACAGCCTAAAAGGAACACACGAGCATAATGACATCACAGGCTAGAAGCAGAATAGTCTACAATCCAAAGTGGCAGGTTAATACAAAAACACGTCCTCAACAAGATTCATACAGTTGCATACAAAATAGTTCATACACAAATGCATAAGTTAGATAACATACATTTCTAAAGTAACCAGAACAGTGAAACTACAATAAAAACATATGCATGAAAACATGCTGACTCATTTGTATTATTAAGTAAAAATTCCATCCATACATACACCATTGACAACCACTAGCCCCACTAGTGGAACATTACAGTCAACACTTACTGCTCCTCCAAAGAGATGTACTCGCTCTACGCTATGGAGAATTCAAGGCTCGCCATAATTCTCTCCAAGCCTTCTCTAAGAAATTCCTAGCCAAAAGCTTGGCTCCCAAGAGCCTCATCTATGAATTATGAGGTTATATTTATAAAAAAAGGTGGGGTGACCCTTGACATTCCCCTTTGTGACTCTTCGACTACCCTCATGACTCTTCAACTTCTTTACAAATAACTCTTCACATTACATAGTGATTGTTCACATTCCACTAATGACACTTGGAATTTCACTTACAACATATATACAAATAATATACATTTTCCTATGTACCCATGTGAGACAAAATAGGCTAGAGACAGCTTAACAAGACATAACACTATGACTTCGAAGTTTGTGACAATACCAACTCAACAACCTCTACTTGATGATTCTTGGTCATGTACTGATGCCAAACTTGGTAATATGCTATGCTGTCCCCAAACTGCTTGATGATGTCCTCCTAATAGCAGACTCTTGCCTCCATAGTTTCTGGATATATGGTATTGGAACCTATGTCCATCTTGTGCTGAAGCATGTGCAACATGGTGTAGTGCATGACATGAACACTAGTTTGCTTCTGCATGTTTGGTCCTCTCAGCTCCAAGTCATCCCTAGTGACCTCTCAGCTTAGCTTCTTCATGTACCTATCGACCTCTAACCAGACTTGGTTCTTGTGATTAGCTTTGATGAGGGAACTTGCATCTATTCACTCTCTTCCTTAGTTGTTGGCTTTTCTGGCTCATCAACCTATATTGGAGTTGTTCGCTATGTCATTGTGCCTTGCCTTTGTTCTTTTTCCTGTTTCTACTTCTTTTCTTTTTATTTCCTTCTAGGTGTTAGTGTCGGTATCTTCATCCCTCCATCAGTGATCAAATTCTCTTTTTGCATGCATTTTAGGTGTCCCATCTGATCAACTGCATTCCATTAGGTCATGGATCAACTGATGGTAGTGGTTTATTATCAAATTTCCCTCATGGTCTTTACCTGCTGGCCTATTTTGACAAGTTTAGGTCATTTACAATCATTTTTTGTCATTACATTTGCAAAAGCCATTTTTAGGGTTTTAGGTCTCATTAGGTCTAGGGTTTGTCACCATGGTCAGCAAAAAGCTAAATAAGGGTCAACATGCACATGAGGATGTCTAATAAGTTCACAAAATGAAAATTTCAATGATGATATGCTCAATAAATGTTTTTTCCTCAAAACCATGTTTTGAGGAAAAACAGAGTTTTATTTTCTATGTATAAAATTTTATGTAATTTTAATTTTTCTATATGTAATAAGTTCAGAGTTGTTGCCCTTGGTCACCTTGCCAACTCCAGCCACTGCAAGCAAAAAAATAAGAATTAATGCATCAATTTTTCAAATGATTAAGAAAAGTCAATTTCAATTGTAAAACAGAGTTCAAAACCAAAAGTGACTTTAACATTAGAAAAGTGGGTTTGAGATGACTAAAAAATAAAGTCATTCATATTTAAAGTGAAGGAGGCTCTCTTTATCATTTCATTGTGCAAATTTACTCTTGGAGAGAAAAAATCGCAATTTGGTAGCCAAGGAGACAAAAAGCCTATTTTTCAAGGCAACTTGGCCTAGCGCTGTGCATTAGAGGCAGTGCGCTATGCATCAGGTAGGCGCTGTACATTAGAGACAGAACTACAGTGTAATTTTGAACTGGTGCTGCGCATTGGGCCCAGTGCACTACACATCAGTCCAGTTTGTTCTAAATCATCCCAAATCATGCCATAACCCTCAAATTTTCTATATTTTCCTTCTACAAGTAAGTAATAATCTTCCTAAGGTTGAATGCGAGATCACATTGGTGTTTTTCATAAATCTTGCATGTGGAAAATGAAACCCTAGTTTTTCTTCATTGTGTGCCATTGTATTGTGCAATTTTCATCCCATCTTCACAAAAACATCTTCAAACTCCTTTTCACTGTTTTATTACCCTAGTACACTTCATTTATCCCATTTTCCCATATCCCACTCCCCTAAAGCAACTATTTCCCTCATCAAACCCTAAATCCCTCACTAAACCCTAATTTCCCAAAATCATTCCCTTCACTCCCCAAATTCATTTCCCAAGAGTAAAATCTCTTCATACTCATCACCATTGTCCTCTTTCATCACCATTTTTCATCATACCTTCATCTCATCATTTTCCTAAGACAAGCACTATGGCAAGAAACAGTGACTCAAGCTATGAGGAAGAAACACAAAGTGACAGTTCAGGAGACAGAAATGCACAGCCTAGGAGACCTCACAAGGGTGGGAAGATAATAAGAGAGGAGCCTATTAGCATTGTTGAACTTCTTGCTTGCCCTCATGCCACCACTTGTTTCGGATACCAATCTTTCTTTGAGTTTTGTGAGCTAGTTGAGAGGGTTAAGTATCATCATGAATTGGCTAGGCAATTTGTCATCAACATGGAAGACAATATGGTACAGCTTGTTGGCATCAATTTCACTCTTTCACTAGCCATTATTGTAGAAGCAACTAGGATGCCAGATGTGGGGGAAATATGGAACAAGAGACAGAATATCTGCAAACAGAACTATGAACCCTACATTAAAGCCAAATATCATAGTCAATTGGGCAGGGTGTTTCCTTTCAAGTTTTTGGAGGACCGGTATGTGCCATTAATGAAACTCATCATTAAATACATCACATGTGAGGGAAGGTTCTCCAGAATCTATGCCTATCATATCAGATTGCTTATGCATTTTACCAGGGTTAGAATGATGAGCATACCATACTTCATTTTCAAAAACATAGAGAGGATGACTGTGCTTGCAAAGAGGAAAGCATACCCATAGCAACTTAATATCATTTATCACTTTGATGTCATCAAGATTGTTGTTGTGCATCAGCTCACTTAGTTGGGCGTGCCATGGGAAACCTTCATTGCCCATGAGATTTTCAAGGGGCCTCAAATGTTTGCAGAACCTCAAGAGGAAGCTAGACCTCTTAGGCAACAAAGAGAGCATGAAAGCAAAACTGAAGAGGCTCACATTCCTATGTTTATAAGTTATGAAAAGGGGACAAGAAGACTTTTTGTAGCTGCCAAATGAGTATTATCTCCACCAGGGGGGGAAAGGGTCTCGTTCTCTTCACCATACAACAGGAAAATGTTATCTTCACCTGGGGTGAAAGGGGCTTTGCCTTCTTCTATAGCAGAACAGGTACTCGACAGAGGAAAGCAACCATTGCATGATGAAGGGCCTTCTGAAGGCCAAGATAGGGATTTCATTTTGGTTGAGGAAGAGGACACTGATTTGGGATCCCAAAGCTCAAAGCTCAAGGATGTGATTATCAAGGAGAAAGAAGCTCAGATCCAAGCCTTATCTCTTGACCTTGAGAGGGCTAAATGGGTCATTAACTACCTTGAGCAGCAGAACAAGTAGTTGGAAGACAAACACACAATCATGGAGCTGCAAATCATAAGGGAAAATCGGCAATTGGCAAAAAGAAGGAAAATCAAGCTGACTTCACTAGAGCAAGAAATAGAGGTTGACCGAGAATCATGGTTGGAAAGAGTGAATATCCACCTTGAGAAGCTGATGGACAAGGCTAATAAGGAGAAGAAAATGTTGTGCCACATGGATTACCACTATTTAGCCTGGAACAAAATTTGTAAGACAAGAATATGAAGCCTAAAAGCGAAGCTAGGGAGAGCCTTAAAAGCCAAAAAGGAGCAAGATAAACTTAGAATCTTGGCTAAATATTCCTTGGCCCAACAAAGCAACTGATAAGCTTGCCTCTTGCCAATTATGAAGAATTTTGGAGAACTTTTTGTCATTTCCAAATTTTAAATTGCAATACACAGGAAATTGCCTCTGATGCGCAGTACCACTGGTGTTGCGCATTGAGCTGTTAAGGAATTTTGAGGAATGGCTTAAATTTTTGGATTCCTCATGAAAAATATGAAAAACCAGAAAATTTCATGAATTTTGGAGGAGTTTTGGGTCACCTAAAGGGCAAAAAACACCTCAAAATTTCCCTCTTTGCCACTTTTTGGACCCACAGGAAGCAGTCTTGGGAGAACTGATTTTTGGAGCGGGAAATGGACACCAAATTCAAAAATTCCACTTGGCCTAGAAAGTAGATAGACAAAAATTTCCAACAAACCATCTTGGAGCAAATTTGGTGAAGGGGAAGGCCTTCAAAATCATCTTGGAAAAGGCACTACACATCAGGCAGATGGCGTTGTGCATCAGGCACAATTTTGTCAATTTTGCTCAAAAACTCAAATTTTCGCCTAGTTTTCTATTAGTTTGAATTTTTCTCTCTCATGGTCAAATTCATGATGTAAATTGATGTACTTTGATGTAAAAATGTTGAAAATTGACTTAAGGAGGTAGATACATCAGTTTTAGGTGGTTTTGAACTGAATGAATTAGTTTCCATAGTTTTAGAGGCAAGCTATTCCACTGCCTATTTTTCAATTCTTAGTTTAGATCTTGTTGAAACAGCTTCTAGACTCATGGATTTCACCCCTAATGGCTAGCATGGGTATTTTGATGCCTATATATTGTAATTTCTTAGTCATTTGTCAGGGTTGGACTCTTGTGGATGCATTGAGCTACTTTGTACATCATTTCTGCAGTTTGGCAAGGAAATAAACCAGGGTTTTGCAGCATTTTATGGGATTCTTGTGGTAATGTGAATTAGCATTGTTTTCTTCTCTGTAATTCAGTTGATATTATGTTTAAGTGTGACATTATCTCTCTCCTTCTGCATAGCTAAATGAATCAAGTTTGAAAGGTGGAATTCATTGGTGTTTCAGTGCTCTACCTAGGGGTTTTTTTAGTTTTACATATTTTCTACTGTTTGAAGAGGACTCATGACACTTGCATGCCCTCTCCAGCTCCTCACCAGTCTTTAGACTCACCATTACACTCATTTCAAAGTGATAAAACACTTTCCTACCTCGCCCCACAAGAAACCTCTGCAAATCTGTGTTCATTTCTTGGACCCAAAGCTGCCTTCCCCATCTAATCCAGCAATCAACCATTAAAATCAATCAAATTTTTCTGAACAAGCATACCTAGCCTAAAATTAGTTTTTATATCAGTCATCTCAAGCCTTCCTTGATAAATTTTCATTGAGATTGACAAGGAGAGAGCCCTCTCTCGACCTGGTAGGGCTAGCTACTAGGTTAAGCGTGGTTTGATGTTACCCTAGATCTACCTTTCTCATCCTGAGGTAGATTTAGGAACTAATACTAGGCTCCCATTCTTCCTTCGATTCTTATTCTGCTTACTACAATCTTAGTTCTGCTACTTGAAATCTCTACTCTTCTCTCTTCCTCTACTTTGATGTCTATCTCCTATGCTTCCCTTTATTTATTTTGTCAAAGTTGCTTGCATGAATATTGAATGCACTTTCACTCTATAGCCTTGTTCTCCATTTATTATGTCACGAATTTCCTCTTTCCCTGATCTTGTACTATATTTTTTCCTTTTGCAACTACTATTTGTCTTCTTTCCATGTTTGTGTTGATTCCTTTTCTGTACACAGTTGGGCATCCACATATATTGGTAAATAAACTAGCACTTGCTCAACTTCTTCCCCAATAATTCTTTCAATGGTCTCTCTTGAAGAAGCTCTCTTTGGTGCCATGGTACAATGACTACTGGAGAGAACTGCTTCACGAGTGTGGTACCTATGAGACAAAAAGGACACTCATGGCAAGCAAACATTAACTATTACAAATCTAACTTCACAGCATGATCAAGAAGTAACCAGGGAATCTAATGAGAGTAATTGTGCAAATTTTAATGACTGGGGTGAATGATTGACTATGGGAACTGTGCACTATGCAATCCAAGGAGTTAGTGTGGAATCTTAATGAGTGGAACTGCACAATGTGCAGTTTGGTCTGGGTCAAGGCCTAGGAGAGACTGCGCATTCCGCAGTCTTAGTGACCAAGCTGGGAGACTGGCTCCTAGAACTACACAATGCACAGTTGGATCCAGCCCAAGACAGTCTCTATGCAATTCCATAAGCCAATTTAGAGGCCTTAAGCTCCCATATTGCACAATGCATGTAGTGAGATGTGATATCTGGGAAATGGGAGCCCAGACCTATTCATGGGGAGTGTGAAAACAAGCAGATTTGAAGGATGATGTGAGGATGAGTGCATACCTAATTAAGTGTATATGTATGCATGAGCAACAATGGATAAAACTAAAGGAACACAAAGCATGTGAAGGGAGTCACTGCAACGACGCCCATTGGTGCAAAAATGGGAAAACTCATGCGACACTTGAGAAAGGAAATCTATAACTTGAAACAACACTTCTACAAGTTAAAATGCCAGCAGACATTCAACAAAATTAATGAAACAACACTATCACAAGATAAACAAACAAAAGCGATAGAAAAAGGAGCATAAGGCGATAAATGAAAAACTCACCCCGAAAAGTGATATCAATGTTCCAGAGGCTCCTTGATCTCCTAGGGAAGCTAGAGCTTGATGATCGAATGTATAAGTGAGCTCTAGAGGCATTCATTACATAGAGTTAGGTAACATGAAATTCAAGATGGATATGCTTGAGATCAAGGACAACAATGACACTTGGCATAAACTTCTAAAGAGTGTAATGTGTCACCTTTAAGAAACTAATAATAGATCCTTACTTCCTAGGGATGCTTTTCCTCTTAACTTCTTGCTTTTTGGGAAAATTTCCATGCACTACCTAGAAATATTGCACAGTTCTGGGAAGGACCGGGCAACTCGTTGGTTCATGCACTGAGCAGTTTCTAAGCATAGTAAATTTTGCGTAGTTTCTGGGCTGGGTGGCTTTTGGATGCCTCTCAAGGTCTTCATAATTTCTAAGCTTAAGGCAGGTTGTCATCTAGATTTGTAAAATTCTGAAGCTAAAGGATCATTTACTGGCTTGGACTTCTCTGTGCATTCTCCCAATTGAAGACAAGTTTCCAGCTGGGTCTGCGAAATTCTGGAGCCGAAAATCGCTGCTAGGTTGCACTGCGCATTTCCTGAGAGCAAGGTTGTTTTCCCTCAAGGATTGCGTAGATCATGAAGACAGTGCTAGAACCAGTTTGTGACAGATTCATGGGGTTAGATTGGCATTAGATGACAAAGAAAGTGATCAAACACATGTTGTAAAACGAAAGATAAAACTTAGCGAAAGCACAACTACCTAGGTAGTGTAAGACAAGCTGCTAAGATTTTAGTAGGAAGGCTCCAAAACAAAGTGAAGGAAAAATTTTGGAGGGTGGTTGTAGCCGCTAAAACAAGGAGGTACATGTTAAGTGTCATTTCTATAAATTTTATAATCATTAATACCATTCTTTTCAATCATTATGCTAATATTTCCCATAATAATCACTTTTTACTGATTTAATTTTCTGTTTTACGACTTTCAAATCATTTCCCATTACCCTGTCATCATGGTACTTCCTTTTGCGATTATTTTACATCATATCTTGGGGATTTTTGTCCTAGTCACAATTATTATCCAGATTCAATTTTATTTGGTAAGGTGTTGTATTTAATAGCTAACGGTCTAATCATTTTACATCTTGTCGAGTTATTTCTATATAGATCAAGCATTGTAGTTTCATTTCTCCATTATGTTTGTGCATCCCTTACAGTTGTTTTTCCCTATATTCTATATCGAGTCCCCCTATTTACATTTTTTAGAGTCATTAATCTTCTGCTATGGGTCGCCTTTCTAAACCTGCAATTCTGTCTCGCTTCTTAGATCCTCATATCAATCCCAAGGAATATACTTTGGGTAAATATGAAAAATCCACCTTGGCTGACAACAAATTTACTGACGATGTCTTGTTTCTTGCTCTAAAGTTGGTATTTATGGATTCTATGGAAAAACTCGGTAGTAGTGCTAATTCATAGCTAGAACCTAAATGTTTGCCTTTGCAGTGGTCTTATTTAATGAAATTTTGCAATTTTCATGTTTTTTGAACCATAGGAGAGGCCATGCACTCCACCAAGTTCCTCATCACCAAAATTTATGGAGGTTCATTGTGGCTTGATAGAGAATATCCCATCCACGTTGAATATATTTACAATCTTACGGGATTGTCACCATATGGTCTCGATGTTTCTTTTGCATTCTAGAGTGTATCTAAATGGAGCAAAAAGAAGGGAGATAATTTGTATACAAAATATGACATCCAACATAAAGGTCAATGTGCTATCATTGATATGATCAACAAGGCCAACATAAAATTTGCATGCCATATCATTGTAGGAAAACTGATGCAGTAGTACAAAAAATATAGGTGTACCCTAGATGTTATTTATATTTTTTTAGCCTGTGATTGAGGAGATTCATTAAATTAGTGTAGCTATCTTTTGAATGAGTTGTTTGAATCATGAGAGGACATGTTTAAGTGAGCAACATATTTTATCAATGGATATTTAGTTATTTCCATTGATATGATGAAGAGGTGTATGCCTGAAGGTAGAGATACCTAGTTGGAGTTGTGAAAGATGAACCCCTTTCTCTTTCCTATGCTCCATGGAAAACTTGTATTGATTATCCTAATAGACCTTTTAATGAGCAAGCTTTTGAAAAATGGTATAGTAAAATGGTGCATGCTACAGAATCATTGACTACGGTGCCAAAGTTGATTCTGGATAAATATGCCCATCAAATCTGGTTGGGATAGGTCATTTTCATACTTACTTACATCCTAAAATTACCAACCTTGATACATTCAAGATACAAGCGCTTCCCGATTATGTCACTAAAGAATTTTTCCATAATGAGGTGCTCCCTTGGCCTGGACTTCAATGCATGCACAATGAGGGCGATATTGTTTATTCTCTAGATGTAATGCTACCTCGTTGTTCCTCTATAGATGTTCTGTCACCTTCTAATAAATGAACAACTAACATCGGTCAAGATCTCCAACTAAGCCGAAGAAGTTCTAGAATGCATGTCTTTTGTGCAACATACTGTGTCTGAGGTCAATTCTATAATAAGTTCTATTGTTTCTTCTTCAGAGACTCCTAGTGTCATTCCTTTTGTTGGTGAGTCTTTTAAGTTACCATTAGTACCTTTTTTTGCTATGAGTCCTATTTTTTATGCTTCACTTACAGTTTTTGTTACTACTCCTTCCACCATTGATGCCTTTTCTTTCATTCAACGTTTTTCCCAAAGTAGCCCTAATGTCCAAATTTCTCATATTGTTGACCTCACTAATGATGAGCCTAAATACCCTATTGAGGGAACTAAAATAGATGAGGAACACCATAATTCTTCTCCTATCCATTCCAAAAATTCCCCTAGTTTGTCTTCGCATAATGCATCACAATCTGGCACTATTTTTGATATCCCTGAGCCTGGAAATACTGGTGGAGATACTATAGGGATGTATATTGAGTCATATTTCAAGGATACCATGCAATAGACCACAATTGAACTTGAATAGCACACAGAGGTAGTCACAATTCCACTTGTGTGATCTTCATTTAGGCTACAATAACGACATAGTATAGTTCTTTCAGTGGCTTAGGTTGTTGTGTTCAGTCGAGACCCAAGTCAGTGTCAAGAAGTTTTATATTTAGTTACACAATATCAAGATAGCATTCCTATTTTTCCCTGAAGTGTTGTTTCTTGGATTCAAGATGAATTCAAGAAGGAACAAGCTTAAGAGCGGGAAACTTCACCTCAAGGATAGACTGAAAAATTTGTTGCTAGTGGTTAGCCTCTACAAGCTTGATTACCTTTACTTAATAGCTTTTCTACAAATGATCTTCAGAGATGGTCTTCATCCTAGCTATTTCATCTTCAAAACTGTTTCCTTTCAATTGGAAGATCACCATGATGCACTAATCTATGTGTATGACCAACAATAGCAGCAATTCATCGTCATGACTGAGGAATGAGACCAATTGCAAGGGAAAAATGAGAACGTAGAGAAACATATTGAATATATTAGTTTCAATTTCTAGCAGATGTGGCCAACCATTATCGCGTTTGTGCCTAATCCTCTAGAGGAATTATTTATGTGTCAACTGACTGACTATTGCAACTTCATTGAAGTTTATTGTAAAGAGCTAGTTTCCACCAATAGAGAGTTTTGAAGCAATGTTGTTGAACTTTGCAGATTAGTCCCTGATATTGTTGATCATTTCACTCAAAATATTGCATAAGGGATTTCCCAAGAATCTTCATTCTATGAAAATCTCGACAAAATCATGAATGAATCACAAGAAATCTTTTTATAAGTGTAGGAATTGCCTATTCACATTTCTAAGAAGAATTATCCTTTCTACTAGTTGTGATAGAAAAATCAATAGTTGTTTGAACAAGCACTAGCCACTACAGATATTCAATAACAACAAGATCTCCTTCATCAGGCTGAAGCACTGGAGAAGTGAATTCACCAACTTGAAGAAGGGTCGCATGCAAACAAATATGTACTCTGTGATCTATGGCTTCTAACACAAAATCAATTCTTACATCTAAAGAAACTAAACTTCGAGGCTTATGTTGAATGGAAAACCATTCATATGGCTCATCCTAAGAGGCTCACAGTCGCTACTACTACTGAGTTTGTTGATAAAGTTCATGCATTTCTTTCTACTTAGAAATTTTCCACAACAGAGTATACTGATTTTAGAACTCAAGTCCTATAGAAAATACCAAAGTTGGGTTCTTCATTTGAAGGAAATGAAGTAGAGAAGGGAGAAGATGAAGTAACATAATAGGCAAAAGAAGTGTCTGCAGAGGTAGCGTAACCACAAGCAGAGTCGAGTATGTAGTCAGAAGATTGAATCGAGGGTGAGTCAATGGATTGTGGTTAAGGCTTGTTGGTTCCTTTGTTTTTGGATAATTTTTTATTAAATTTTGATAAGAAAAGGGTTGCAGGAATGGCTAGTGCATGCAAAAAAGTAAGTGATCAAACCTGCTAGGAGTAGAGAACGAAAAAAGGGAAGTGGTAGGAAGAAATTAGGAGCAGTGATCTTGGAATTCATAGAAGCTGAAAATAAGGATTTGCACATTGGATTTTGAAGGAATCAAGATGATAAGGACCAAAACCTCTATAGTTTGTCAAATTGGACCAAATTAAATGGATAGGATCAAAGTGGAAAAAGTGGACCAAATCAAGCGGGCAAGATCAAGGAAGAAAATCTATAAAAGGCCTATGGAGAATCAGTTAGAGAGAGATTATTTCAATCTGTGCTAAGATGCTACCAGATCGAAGATCTAACCTCTGTGATTTTTCTTCTATTGTGAATTAGCCTTATTGACCCTTGCTTTGATATATCTCTAAAATATCTTATGAATTGATGTAGATCTGTAATGCAATGGTCACGTTATATTAACATAATGAGATGTTGTAGGGTAACTTTGTGTATGAGTATATGGAATGAATAAATTGGACATGCCCCTTTAAAATTTTGTTTTATGATGTGTGTAGAGCCTCATGAATGCTTCATCTTGACACTCTTCTTCACTCATTTTCCTTCTCCTTGACCATTTCTTTTAACTTGATAGGCATCAAATTATAGGTTTTTGACATAGGTAAGGTAGTAATCATCCTATTTTTCATATTTCCTAAATGTTCCTTATTAAGCTAGATTTTGCATTGGCTACCTATTCATGCAATTTTGTAGCTAACATCTGTTTCTGCAGCCAACTCCATTGTTGAACACGGTCTGAGGCACCATTCAAGGAAAGAGAGATATGGGAAGAAAGAGGTTGATCCCCTTAATGATCTACCCCTATTCACCTACACCAAATTGTTAGAATAAATCCCAAATCACGTGGTCAAAGGAAACAATCAACATGTAGCTGGAGCAAGCGAGCGAGAGTCCGAGATGAAACCACCTCACGATTTTCTTTGCCAAATAGAAAATCATGAGTGAATTGTTATCTATTTCTCAATTTAATAGTTAAATTAGAACTCTGTTAGCCAAAAGTAGGCATGAAAGCCTCAAACAGTTATTAAATGTCTTTTATAAATATTGTAAGCTAGGACAAAATAAGGGACGATGTGAATGACTTTCTGGTGATTGGAATCATTTTAAAACTGTGCTTTTTTATTTAGTGGAAGCACCTTTGAAGACTTGATGCACAATTAATTATTCATTTGGAGCTTATGACTGCCTGTTTGTGGAGGGCCCCTGCAAACAGTGAGGTTTTAACTTATAGAATTCCCTGTTTATTATTATTTGTTGTAGCATTTTCGTACATGTTTCATTTCATAATCCTTAGTTTGATTTCAGAATTGGATAGTAGCACTGATATTACCTTTGACTAGAAAAGTGGTAGCGAAGTTCTTTATTAGCGGTTTTTTATCATCGAATAGTAATCATGGCCATTCATAGTTTGATTTTCTCATAATAACATTACAACCTTATTTTACAGTTTATATATTTGATTTGACTCATTAAAATACCAGTGGTTTCCTTATAATTTCTTTGGAATTTCATCAAAAAGAATTTCAACTTCATAGAATAATATGTTTCTCTCTATAGACTTACGTATATAGATTCCTCTTAGCTTTATGTTCAGAGCACTTTTATTCAAAAGTTTTCTTAGTTTAATTTCAAATTGAAGTGGGGTTTGATTGTAGTTACTTTATTGAACTTTCAATCTTGAAGCAAGTGTCAGTTTGTTTAGTTCTCATTCAACAAGTGTGTGTTAGTTTAGTTTTCATTCAGCAAGTGTGAATTAGTTTAGCTTTCATTCAGCAAGTGTGAGTTAGTTTAGTTTTCATTCAAAAAGTGTGAGTTAATATAGTTTTCATTCAGAAAGTGTGAGTTAATCTAGTTTTCATTCTACAAATGTGAGTTCTTTATAGTTTCATTTTTCAAGAAAGAAATATTTCTTTAGATTCATAATCATTTTATTTTCACTAGATAGCAATGTTAATTTTATTTTTAAAATAAGAATACAAAACTTAAAAATGCATTCGCAATATCTCAACCAAATAATAAATTCAACTTAACAGATATGCTTCTAACATATATTGTGCACTTGCACTTCACAAGTTTACTAACTCCGGTCGATAATTTATATAATAAATTTAAGACAATTAAATTGACAAACATTTTGGTTCCATTGTTAGAGAGGTGTAAATAGAAGTCTTGATTTCTTTTGGATAAAACGAAAAACAAAAAAATGATATGCATAGCGAAAGAGACTCTAGGGGTAGATTTGTAGGTATAGGAAAGAGCTTAATTCCAACAACACAACTTACCCCACCTCGACCTCATAGTGCAACACCACCCACACAAACTTGAATTCCATCCATAGCAAGAAAACATAAACTCCCTGAGGTATTAAGATCTGAAATCCAACCTAGAGATTCACCAAATTCATCAACAAAATCCATAATAGAAGAAGAATATCCCATATCCCCAACAACAGGAATACATTTCCTACAACTGGAGAACAACTTCTAGCTCAAGAGTTGGAAGTTCCTACTAAAGAAGAGGAAGAAGAAACCTACTTAAAACAATTGATAGAAGAACCACAGGAAGGAGAGGTACATAATTTGAATGGTGAACAACCTAGGATTGGAGGTGGAAGAGGTTGAGGAAGAGGAAAAGGAGAATATATAAATCCAAAACCCTTTGGATTTCCTAGCCTCGATAAAGATACAACTATGAGAATGAAAAATATCTCACCCTCTATCCTTCCAAACTTTCATGGACTAAGAAGTGAAGATCCTGAGACATTTCTCTTTGAATTTTAAGTCTTGTGTAGATCATATGATTATTTGTATGATGCTCCAAAGTTGAAATTATTCCCTACAACCCTTAAAGATGCATCATTAAAATGGTTTATAAGTTTAGGAATAAACTCCATAAGAACATGGGAACAAATGAAAACTATATTCTTAGAGAAATATGAGGACTACTGTATGCCCCATAATATTAAGGATGAAGTCTTTAAAATGGTACAAAAAGAAGATGAAAATCTTGAAGACTTCGTTGAAAGATTTTCTTATAATGTTAAAAGGGAAAAATGAATAATCTAGATGAGGAAACTTTGAAATCTCTCTTATTGAAATCCATTAGAGATGAGTGGATTGATATTCTCAATATAATGGGTAAGGGAGAAATTTCTCAGTTGTCACTAGGAGAAATTTGTGAGTTGTGCATACACATTTCAAGAGGCAAAGCAAGAACCAGGAAAAATCCAAGAGATCCTCTTTTATCAAGGATTAATAAATCTGCAGTTGGGGCAGTAAGTAGAGTAGAATTAGGAAATTTTCTTGATAATATTGAAACAGATATTTTAGGGAGTCTTAGTGAACAAATTCACACCCTTAAAATAAAAAACAAGCAAAAAGCTAAAAATGTTGCATTGTCCATTTTCTGCCCTAAGTGCAGAAAGAAACATGGCTTGAGAGAATGTCCTCTTGATTTAAAGAATGTAGAAACTTGTGTGATTTGTGTGGAAAATCATGATACAGAAGAATGTCCCTCAATATCAGGTCTTAAAGTTGTCTATCAAGAAGAACGAGTACCAAATCATGTAGATCCTCTCTGTTTTATTGTTAAAAGACCTTGGCAGAATCCACAACCAAATACAACTCAATGTTTTAACACTCAACGATTTGAAAAATCTTCACAAAGTAATTGGACTGCCCCAATGCCTTGGCAATCGTTTCCACAACCTTGGTCACAAGGATGGAAAAATCCTTATGGAAAATACCCTAACTACCCTAAATATCCTCCATTTCCATCATTTCAACAATCATATCCTACTTTTTCTCCACAATATTATCCTCAACCCATTCAACAAACTCAACCTCACAATTTGAATCAACAACTTTCATTTGCAAATCCGAACAATAATAAAAATTCACAACCTGATTATGATATGGAAGGACAAAATTTTCAAACCTACATGATAACTCCATTAGATCTAAAAAATGTTCAACTTAGATCTGGTAGAATATTATGAAAGAAGTCCCCATCAGTTGTTATTCAAGAAAGTGAAAAAGAAAAGATCTTTGAAGAAGAAAAGTTTCTTAATGAAAAAGAAAAAACTCAAAAACAAGTTACTCCAACACATTCAAATAACTCAACTCCTATTATGGAACAACGTTTAGTATCTGTTACATAACCACCTTTCCCTGAAAGATTAAAAATTGATGAAGGGGTAGAAAACTAGATTTTATTGCCTAATTACGACATGTTAGATGAACTTTAGAATGTTTTCATAAAGGTTCCTTTGCTTCAAGCCATTAAGGAAATACCAATTTTCACAAAGACAATTAGGGACTTGAGAATAAAAAAACCTGGAAGAAAAAGAAAAGAAATCAAAAGAATCCAACTAGTTCAAAAATTTCCAAACATCATGATGGGTAAAACAACAATTTAGAAATATCATGATCTAGGAAGTCCCATTGTGAAAACACACATTAATGGTGTGGAGATCCTAAATACATTGATTGATCTAGGAGTAACCATAAATATCACGAGTAAACAAACTATGAATCAATTAAAACTTTCTGATCCTTAATATACACCTACACTATAACAATTAGCAGATAGATCTGTAATCAAACCTGATGGTGTATTAGAAGATATATATGTATCCTTAGATTCTTGGGGATACCCTGTTGATTTTATGATTTTAACATCCAAGAATAACTTAGGAGGACATCCATTGATTCTAGGAAGACCATGGCTAGCTACAGCCGATGCTTTTATAAGTTGTAGATCTGGTGATATGTTCATTTATGATGGGAGTACAACAAATAAATTCACCATGTATACACCAGCAAAAACAACAGTAGAGGCTAAAGATGAAGAATGGATAGATGATGACTTTGACATAAGACCAATCTTTTCTTCTTCACAAATAGATGAGGAAGATCAAATTTTGAATTTAATGGAAAATAATGAATCTTTATCATATGGTGAATCTAGTCAGAATTTCCAAGAACAATGCAATATTGAATATTTATCATCTTGTCAACTATCCTTGCATTCTATGGAAAATTTTTCCAATTATACAATTGAATTTTTTCAAGGAAATACTTTGAATATCAACAATAATTTGGAAGAATTTCAAAAGAAAGAATTAATAGAGATGTTACAAGAACATTCCTCTGCTTATGCATGGGAATATAATGACATGAAGGGAATTGATCATAATACTTGTCAAGGAAAATTTTAAGGATGGAAAATTTTCTTGAAGTTTAGAAACATTGGCGAATCTCACTAATCCCTAATATGCAAACTATAAATTTTTCAATGATATATTTGTAAATTATTCAAATTTATAATGATTTATCATATATCCACTATGTTAGATGTTGGCGATTTTTAAGGTAAAATAATTTTATATTCTAAAATTTGGGCGAATCATCTTTTATAAAAATTGGAAATTGGCGAATCGTTTTTTGGAAAAATCATGGAAAATTAGCCCATTGGGCGAACATTAGCCCCTAAAAATTTCCATGATACTTGTATACATCATATCTACATTGAAGAAAATTCCAAACCAATTCGACAACCTCAAAGAAGAATGAATCCAAATCTAAGGGATATTTTTAAGGAAGAACTACAAAAACTATTGAATGTCAATTTTATCTATCCAATATCAGAGAGTCAGTGGATTTCACCCTTAGTAATTGTTCCTAAAAAGAATGGAAAATGGAGAAAGTGTATTGACTATAGGGAATTGAATAAAGCCACTTTAAAGGATCACTTTCCACTCTGATTCATAGATCAAGTCTTAGATACATTGGCAGGAAAGATATATTTTTCATTCTTAGATGGTTTTAGTGGATATAATCAAATCCAAGTAGCCCGAGAAGACTAAGATAAAAATACCTTTACCTTCTCATGGGGAAGTTATGCTTACCAAGTACTTCCTTTTGGATTATGTAATACATTCCAAAGAGTAGTATTAGGCCTTTTTTCTGATCTAATTCATGATTGTGTGGAAGTGCACATGGACAATTTTACAATTTATGGAAATTCTTTTGAAGAAGCTCTTAAAAATTTATAAAAAGTTATGATTATATGTAAAGAGGCAAGTCTCTCATTAAGCCATGAAAAACGTTTTATGATGTTTTATGAGGGAATCATTTTAGGACACCATATTGTAGGAAATGGGATTAGAGTGGACACATCTAAAGTAGAAGTTATTTCTAAATTATCAATTCCAACCTATCAATGAGATGTTAGAATTTTTATTGGCTTCACTAGTTACCATAGAATATTCATAGAAAAATTTACAAAAATTGCATCTCCACTTTTCAAACTACTCACAAAATATTGTGAATTCTATTGGAATTCTTATTGCCAATATCCTTTGAGTCATTAAAAGAGAAAATCTCTAAAGTAACCATTCTTAGAGGACCAAATTGGAAATTACCTTTTCACATTTCAACTGATGCTTCAGACACAAGTTTAGGAGTTGTACTAAGACAAAGAGACTTAACTCCATATGCAATTTATTACACCAGTAAAAATTTGACTCCTGCAGAGTTAAATTATACTGTCACAGAGAAGCAGTTTTTAGTTGTTGTTCAATTCATCAATAAACTCAGACATTATATTACTTCCTATCAAACTTTTGTACATACTAATCATTCTACAATTAGATACTTAATGAATAAACCAATCACTAATGGAAGAATCACTAGATGGTTGTTGTTGCTGCAAGAGTTTAACATTACTATTTTGGATCAACCTGGAAAACAAAATATAGTTGCTGACTTTTTATCAAGGATTCAAAATGATAACAATGACATGCCTATAGAGGATAATTTTCCTGATGAATATCTTTTTATAGTGTCTACTAAATCTCCATGGTTTGTAGATATTGCTAACTATTTGGCTATAGGAAAATTACCATCATACTTGCCTCCTTGAGAAAAAAGAAAGGTAATTAAAAATAGTGCATCTTATTCATGGATAAATGAAGAATTATATAAAATAGGGCCAGATGTGATCATCGGAAGGTGTGTTAGAGAAGATGAATTACCATAGATACTGAAAGCTTGTCATGATGAGCCATGTCGAGGACACTTCGCTAACAAAAGAGCTTCTTACAACGTCCTTCTCTTAAGATACTATTAGCCTTCCCTTTTTAAGGATGCTAGGGAATATGTTAAGAGATGTGATAGTTGTGAAAGGATGGGGAAACATGTTCCTTTTGATGAGATTCCTCTACAACCTCAGGTACTTATTGATCCTTTTGAAAAATGGGCTCTGGATTTTGTTGGTCCAATCAATCCACCTTCGAGACAGAAAAGGTACATTCTTGTTTGCACTAATTATGTTACAAAATGGGTAGAAGCTAAAGAGCTTCCTTTTGCTATTGAAAATGTTGTAGTTTCATTTCTTTTTGAGGATATCTTTACTCGTTTTGGTGTCCCAAGATAAATTGTAGCAGATGAAGGTACTTAATTCACATCCAAGTTGGTACAAAAGATAATGGAGGAGTACAAAATCAAACATTGAAGGTCTACTCCTTATCATCCTCAAGCAAAGGGACAGGTAGAGCCCACCAATAAAGTCATTGAAGCAATTCTCACCAAAACTATGCATGTGCATAGAAGAGATTGGGCAGAAAAGCTTCTAGAAGCTTTGTGGGCATACTATACCACATGGAGAAATACTCTAGGGCATACTCCTTATTATCTTATTTATGGGAAGAAAGTCTTGTTTCCTATTGAGTTCCAAGTCAAAACTTTCAAGACAACAATAAAATTGTGTCTTGATCTTTCAGAGGCAGAAAAACAAAGAATGGATCAACTAAATGAACTTTATGAGATAAGAGAAGATGCAATCCAAAGAGCTAAACTAGTTCAACAACAAAGATCCAGATGGCATGACAAATATATCAAATAGAGAAAGTTCCAGCCAGGAGATTTGGCATTACTGTTTGATTCAAAGTTCAAATATTTCCAAGGGAAATTTCAAACTCATTGGATTGGGCCTTATGAGATTGAAACAATCTATGATAATGGTGCAGTTAGGATCAGAACTATTGATGAAGAAAATACCACTTTTCTTGTGAATGATCATCGACTGAGAATCTATCATAAGCCATTGACCAAGGAAGAATTTATCAAATATTTGCAAGATAATACTAATTTAAAGTTGGTAAAGAAGGATTTTCCTTCTTCCCCAACTTGATCTCCAAAAGTGTTTTTCTTTTTAAGAAATAAAAGAAAAAAAATGTATAAACTTGAAAACCAACAATGGTTGGCATGCTTATACTAGAAATCTAAGGTGAAAATCAATTTTTGACACCTTAAATTTTTCTCATACCTGTTCTAAACCAATTTTATTTATATCCCACTCCTTTTCAAAAATAAAATAGCTACAGAATAGCAAGAATTTTGCATCATTTACAGAATTCTATTGCTGATGTTTGACAGGAACCACCAGTTGGGCAATTGAAGCAATGATCAAATTTGTTCTTGAAAGCACATGAAGACAATTAATAGGGGAGAAAAAAAAGGTCGGAAATATCAATGAAAAGGTATTCAAAGGTATGCAAACATTTAATTTAGCAATAAGGATAAAAAACATTTAGTATATGAATTTTACGATGATTCTACCACTAGCTAAAAACCATCATTGCCTAAGGTCGAAGAATATTTTGGTCATATCACCATAACACCGCCATTATCTCCAATCATTTCACAACATCCCCAACTCAATTTTGAATTCATTGAAGATATCACCCAAATCGCCAACTCACATTCATTAAATCCTCTAGAGTAGTCATTTCATTCATTCCTCTCTCATCCTCGTTTTCATTTTTACCCTTGCTGAAACCCCTCATTTTGAAACCCTCCATTTTCTATCAAGAAGCAAGTCAGAGGCAAAAATTTCCAATCATGGGGATCATTGTGAGGTTTCAACCGAATGGAAGAAATTTCATGGAAGGTTACCTACAAGTGAAATAGATGTTGCAGAAAACATAGTGGCTACATTTCATGGAAACATTTGATGGTTTCAACAAAGAGGTGACCAAATCCTTCACCAAAGATTTTGATGGAGTAGAAGTTGAGATTGGTTATATCAAATTTGTAGTGATAGAGTCCCTTATTGTTGAAGCTACGACCCTATCCAAAGGAGGAGAACGAAGGTTTAAAAGCAAAGTCATAGAAAATGGAGAGTGGAGAATTTTCCTAAAGAATCCAAGTATGGACGTATCCATTTTCAAGAAAGGAATCCCAAGCACTCCACTTAAAAGTAAATGGAGAAATCTATTAGTGGTTATTCAAAAGTGTATTTCTTGTGAAGGAAGGTTTGGCTACATGTTCTTTTATCACATTCGCCTAATGATGAATTTTTTGGAAGGGAATGATATCAATATCCCATACTTTTTGTTGAATAGCTTAAGAAAAATGTCAGGAAATGTACAGAAAAATATTCAATTTATAGAAACCACTATGTATCATCATGGCCTCACCAAAATTCTTATTGAATTCCACCTTAAGGGTTTAGGAGATAATTGCAAAAATTTCTTACTTAGAAACCATTTTAAGGAATAAGAAGAGGAACAAGCCAATAATAGTAAAGGAAAAAGAGGGAGAAAAAGAGTATCTGAAAGCCCTATTCAAAAGTTACCTCAACAATAGTCCGAGGAAAAATCAGAGGATGAAATCCCTATTGCAGAAATTTTAGGAAGCATAAAAAAGAAAACCGTTAGAAGAAAGGAAGTTAGTAAAGAAGAAGTAAACACATCCAAGGAGATAGAAGAGGTCAAAATATGAAAGAAAATAATTCAAATCAAATCCCTCCTCCATCAATTGTGAGAAGAAGTGCTAGGCTTAATCCAACACTACAAGAACCATCTCTAAAAGACATTGAATATGATTAAGGGGAAACAGAGAAACAAAGGACTCCCTCACCTATTGC
Organism: Pinus taeda; assembly: GCA_000404065.3. NCBI lineage: Eukaryota > Viridiplantae > Streptophyta > Pinopsida > Pinales > Pinaceae > Pinus > Pinus taeda. The sequence goes on along the minus strand of APFE030715606.1, from coordinate 99,275 downwards.
CATTTCATCCATTCAAAGCTCAGGCTGAAAAACACTGAAGATAGATCCAGTACAATAAGAGATATATTATTATATCAAAGCTTTGGAAAATAAAGCTGCAAAAAGGACACTTGATTCAACAGTGCATGAAAACGAAGATCAATCTAGTAGTCCACAAGAACCTCCAGTCATAAAAAATTTAAAACAATAAATCTTTGAACTGGAGATGCTAAATAGACACATACAAAGGGAACATGAAACCTTGAAGATGCAGAATAAAATCCAAATGACCCAAAATGACAATATTCTCTTACATTTCAGTCTGTGGTATAAGAAAAATAAGAAGTTGAAACAAAAGAATAAGGTCCTTAAAAGAAAAGTAATAAATCTGAAATACAAAATTCTAATGAAGAAGCCAAGGATGGCAGTGGAAAGGAAAAAGGTGAAAAAGACAAATTTGGATGTGCTAGCTCGAGTTTCAAAGGAAATGCAATAGCTAAAAAGGGCATTAATTTTTGCATTTTTGCATGAGGACATACAATGACCTCCATGTGGGGGAATCTAGAGCCTCATGAATGCTTCATATTGACACTCTTATTCACTCATTGTCCTTCTCCTTGACCATTTATTTTAACTTGATAGGCATCAAATTGCAGGTTTTTGACATAGCTAAGGTAGTAATCATCCTATTTTTCATATTTCTAAATGTTCCTTATTATTAAGTTAGATTTTGCATTGGCTATCGAGTTCGTGCAATTCTACAGCTAACATCCATTTCTGCAGCTAACACCATTGTTGAACACGGTCCTAGGCCCCATTCAAGGAAAGAGAGATATGGGCAGAAAGAGGTTGACCCACCCAACGATCTCCTCCTATTAACCTACACCAAATCATTAGAATAAAGCCTAAATCACGTGGTTAAAGGAAACAACCAACATGTAGTTGGAGCAAGAGAGTGAGAGTCTGAGATGAAACCACCTCATAATAGTTAAATTAGAACTCTATTAGCCAAAAGTAGGCATGAAAGCCTCAAACAATTATTAAACGACTTTTATAAATACCATAAGGTAGGACAAAATAGGGGACGAAGTGAATGAATATTGGTGACTGTAATCATTTTAAAACTCTGTTTTTATATTTATTGGAAGCACCTTTGAAGACTTGATGCACAGTTAATTGTTCATTTGGAGCTTGTGACCGCCTATTTGTGGAGAGCCCCTCCAAACAGTGAGGTTTTTAACTTATAGATTTCCCTGTTTATTATTATTTGTTGTAGCATTTCTGCACATGTTTCATTTCATAATACTTAGTTTGATTTTAGAATTGGATAGCAGCAATGATATTTCCTTTGACTGGAAAAGCGGTAGCGAAGTTATTCATTAGTGGTTTTTGATCATCGAATACTAATCATGGCCATTAATAGTTGGATTTTATTATGATAACATTACAACCTTCTTTTACAGTTTATGAATTTAATTTGACTCATTAAAATACTAGTGGTTTCCTTATGATTTCTTAGCAATTTCATCAAAATCATTTCAACTTCATATCATAATATGTTTCTCTCTATAAACTTAGGTATATAGATTCCTCTTAGCTTTATGTTTAGAGCATTTTTGTTCAAAAATTTTCTTAGTTTAGTTTAAAAAAGAAGTGTGGTTTGATTGTAGTTACCTTATTGAAATTTCAATCTTGAAGCAAGGTGAGTTAGTTTAGTTTTCATTCAGCAAGTGTGAGTCAGTTTAGTTTTCATTCAACAAGTGTGAGTTAGTTTAGTTTTCATTCAGCAAGTGTGAGTTAGTTTAGTTTTCATTCACCAAGTGTGAGTTAAAATAGTTTTCATTCAACAAGTGTGAATTAATTTAGTTTTGATTCTGCAAATGTGAGTTCTTTACAGTTTCATTTTTCGAGAAAGGAATATTGCTTTCGATTCGTAATCATTTTATTTTCACCAGATAGCAATGTTAATTTCATTTTTAAAATAAGAATACAAAACTTAAAAACACATTCCCAATAACTCAATCAATTAATAAATCCAACTTAACGGATAGGCTTCTAGGATATATTGTGCACTTGCACTTCACAAGTTTACCAACTCCGGTCGATAATTTATATAACCAATTTAAGAAAATTAAATTGAAAAAAAATGTGTTGTTATCTATTTTAGTGTTTTTTGTTGTGAACATGTCTATTTTAATTGTAGAATGGTTTTTGAATAATTTCGCAATTGAATGTATATAATTTCATGCAATGAATGCTCTATGTTATAAGTTTATCTTTGATACTGCCTTCTAATCCATTTTATCTTTACCTGTCTTGGCATGCCTCGATTGAGACATTTCTCCCTTATGAAGGAGAAAAGGTAGACGTTGTGCTAGACTTCAGTGGAGTCCTTTTGTGGCAACCATAGGTCAAACCTTGGGTCTACTAAGTCTAATTTTCCTCCAACAGTTACGGAAATTGTTGGATGAGTTATTTTGTATTGTTGTAGGCATATGTTTAAGGGTAAATATTTGTGAATAGGGAAAAGGAAATTCTATTAAAGTGAAGAAGATTCGAGACCCTTATTTCTAGTGTACAGTTGGGCCATGAGTGTTGTGAACAAGATGGAATAAGGGACAAACCTAGATAGTTATTAGTGCAAGAATATAACAGCCATAAAAAGAGATTTACGTAGATTTTTGAATGTTGCTTTGGGTCATAGTTAGGGCATACCTGAGCCAGTCATAGGAGCGCTAAAGAGGGTCAAAAATACCTCTATTACAAGTGCCAATCCAAGGCTCTTCATGGCTATGCAATGGCATTAGGATGATATGTGATTATGTCTTTAAGTTGACAATTTCAAGTTTCATGTAGTGTTTGAAGTATGGTTTTGGATAGTGAATATAATATCCCTAAGAAAAGTGAATACATGTGTTATAGACATATTTGGGCACTATAACCCCAATCACACATGTATATAAACCAAGGGCTTCTAAGCCCCTAAAAGTGTTGTTTCATACCCTAAAGGAACAAGGTCAGCTGATTACATCATTTCCCAGAAGTTCTCCCTGAAAAACTACTCAAAACTGGTCAAAACAGGACCATACAGACTGCTCAGTGCTAAGGGTGCGATGCATCTCACCTGCCACATGCAAAAAGCGCGATGCATACTAGAAAGCCCTTCTGTAGGGTGCGATGAGCGAGAGCAGACAAATGGCAGAGGTAGTTGGCTAGGTGGAAACCCAGAGAATCTTCTAGAAACTGCCCATTTGACACTTGC
>APFE030715606.1:13808-77588 GCA_000404065.3 Pinus taeda | reverse complement strand
GAAGGCTAGGAGAAACAACACTTCCATATTTATAGTTGTGAGGGGTAGAATTCCTTGTTGCCATAATTTTACTTTCCAGTATGTAACAAAGCCCTTTTACTCTTTCCAATTGTTGTGGTGTTGCTCTATTTATCTTCATAATGTGCCATCATTTCCTCCATGAAAATTAACCACGTAACAAGTTGTTTATGAGAACAAAGCCCTTTATACCATAAAAATTGATCTGGTTCTATATATGAAGATACAATACATACCTTTTGTAACAGTGATACACCATGTAGATCAAAATATTGCTCCATCTGAAGTATCCAATTTACCGGATCCTTGCCATCAAACTTCCTCATGTCGCCTTTTCTTGATTTTAGGAGCTCGATCTTGAAATGACTATAACTCTGTAATTTCGGTTCTTCTAGTTTTGAAATTGCGACCTACAGTATCCCTATGCATCGGCTTTCCAATGCCACTAGTCTGATCCAAATTGGATTCTCCAAGGAAGAGTTATTCCAAATCTCCAATAGTGACCTAATTATAAACTAGTTCAGTAGAGCAAACTTGTATGACGTACCACGTGTCACTATTTTGAACTTTGGCTCTGAAAAATATATACAAGAAACTGCAATTTGTCCTCTTTCTGTACCTTTACGAAATTTCAATCCGATGCTTGGAGAGAAAGTTATGATGATTTTCCCCAGGTCACCTGTTTGGAATGTAATTCAAGAGTCTACAAAAATACCAACTTCCTCAGATCATATCTCTATAAATATAATGCGAAAAGCTCTAAAATTTAGACCCGAGGTTCAATTTGATTTCGTCTTAAATGGGTTTTTTTTACCTTCTGAAATGTCGCAAAAAAAAAGTTATGGCGAAAATGCCACGATGACCTATTTGGAGCAGCGAAACCCTAAAATCCAAAGCTCTGATACCAAAAGTTATGAAACCAGCTCACAAAATGATAGAAAAGATAGTTGAACGCATTAGAATTTAGCCTTTTCGAGGGGGAAACCTCCTTTACATTACACAAATGAGTAATTCTTGGATGATAAAAATGAAAATATCTCCTTTCTATATATAGGAGTCTAACGGGTCATAATATAATCAAAGCCGACATAGCTATAATAATGTAAGGGCACAATAATAACAATAGTGGGATTATATGGGGCACAATAGTAACAATATGGGCGCTACATGGGTACATCAATATAATAAGGGGGTTGTACTAATAACAATAAGGGGTTACCCTAGTAGTATAGGGGCCTAACAGAAAGGCCGGACCGAAGGGTGGAAGAAAAGAAAGATGTTACAATTGCAATAAAATGGGCCACTATGCAAGGGAGTGCCCTGATAGAAAGGACACACATCATGACGATGATCAAAATCATTCCCGAGGCAATCAAAGGAATGGCAGGTTCAATGGAAAAGGAAAGAGGAATGCCAGAAATCAAGGAAGTGGTCAACCCTCCAAGAAGGCAAGAAACTCCATGTATGAATCTAACGTTGTTAACAATAAGCAAGATGAATATTATCTACCAGCGGCCCTCTCTACTACTGCTCCCCAAGACTTGCTGGGAAATTGGCTTATTGATAGTGGTGCCTCACGGTTACAAAGAAGCTCTCTCTAATCTAATATAGGAGACCAACCTAGAAATTTTTCTTGGCAACAACTCCAAATATCCAGTGAAAGGCGTAGAAAATGTTACTCTACAATTGAATTAGGGTAATACAATTCATTTGCAATAAGTCCTTTATGTACCTGATCTTAAAAAGAACTTGGTGTCCATTTTGGAAATGGAAGAAAAAGGCTACAAGTTGGCATTCATCGATGGCAAGGTACGTGTATGGAAAAAGAATTTTAAAGATGCTTTCACTCTTGCGTTTCAAGTTGATTCATTATATCAAGTTGGAGGAAGTCCATTGGGTGTCATGTCTAGTGACACATCTCTTCAGTCCGAATTGTGGCATCAAAGGTTTGCTCACCTTCATTATAAAGCTCTACCCAATGTGAGACAAATGGTGACAGGGATGCCCGAGTTCAAAGTAGAGCAAGAAGGTGTATGCCCGGGATGTGCCAAAGGAAAGCTCAAAAGGGGACCAATCCCCTCAAGCCATAGTAAGACCTTCGATATATTGCAGTTGGTTCACAAAGACATATATGGTATGATGCCTGTGAACTCCTTGGGAGGATATTTATATTGCCTCACTTTTACAGATGACTACTCTTGCAAGACTTGGATATACTTCTTGAAAAAGAAGGATGAAGTGTTCTCTTGGTTTCGTCACTTCAAAGCCTTGATTGAGAATCAAACCGAGAAGAAGATCAAGACCTTAAGGACTAATAATGGGACTGAGTATGAATCCAATGAGTTCGATGACTTTTGCAAAGAGGCTGGAATGAAGAGGGAGACTCCAACACCATATACTCTTGAGCATAATGGTGTGGCAAAAAGGAAGAATCTTATGATTGTGGAAGTTGTCCATGCTATGCTCCATGATCAAAGGCTTTTGAAGTTTATATGGGCCGAAGCTGTGAATACTGCCATATATGTTCAAAATCGATGCCCTCATCAAGCATTAGGCTCCAAGACTCTCGAAGAGATGCTCACTAGTAAGAAACCTGATGTATCTCATATTAGAATTTTTGGAAGTCCTATATATTTTCATGTGCCGAAAGAGAAAAGGAATAAATTGGGTGCATCTAGAAAGAAAGGAATCTTCGTGGGATATAGCGAAAATTATAAGCATTATAGAATCTATATGGCTAGTCAAAGGGAAGTCAAGATTGGCCATGATGTCACCTTTGACGAAGATATGGCTCTTAGCAAAGTTGACAATCTTCCTACTCTAAGGGAATCTAGAGAAGTTGACACCAGGAAATCGAAGGAATAGGAAAATGAGACGATGCTTGATGTCGAAGAACCTATGGATCCTATTGATCCCCCTCCATAAGAGCCTTTCTCTTCTAGGAAGAGGCCTTCATGTCTTAGGGGGACACTCGATGATGCTAAAGGAAACATTGCACCCAGAGGGACTTTTCAAGAATGTAAGAAGCCGGCTAGGTATCAGGGATACTTGACCATCATGAGAACAATCATCCAAAATAAGCCTTCATCGTTTGCAGAAGCCGTAAAGCATCAAGTATGGAAGGATGCCATGACTATGGAATATGAGTCCATCATGAAGAACAATGTCTGGGATGTGGTCCTCAGACCCGAGGACAAAACCGTTGTCATGTCGAAATGGTTTTACAAGATAAAGCATGGAGCTGATGGAAGTGCTGAAAAGTATAAGGCTTGTTTTGTCACTCGTGGCTTCTCTCAGAAGGAAGGCATAAAATATGACAAGATATTTGCATCTGTTGCCCGATACACCACCATTTGCTTAATCATAGCCCTTGTTGCTTCGCAAGGATGGAACCTACATCAGATGGATGTTAAGACCGCATTATTGCATGGTTCAATCAAAGAGGAAGTCTATGTGGAGCAACCTGAAGGATTTGAGATTCATGATCAGGAATCTCACATATGCAAGTTGAATAAATCCCTCTATGGGCTGAAGCAAGCACACCAAGCTTGGTATGAGAGAATCAATACCTACCTGATGAAGCTGAGATTCACTAGGAGTGAAGCTGACCGTAACGTTTACTTTTAGGTTGAAGATGATAAAGCTCTCATACTAGTGTTGTACATTGACGACCTCTTTCTGACAGGTGCAGACCCTCTCATTCGAAAATGTAAGAGAGAGTTAGCTTCCGAGTTTGAGATGAAGGACCTGGGACTGATGTACTATTTCCTAGGACTCGAATTCTAGCGGAAGCCATGGTAGATTTTCCTATCTCAAGGAAAATATGTACTGAAGATATTGGAGAGATTCAATATGGTGGAATGCAAGCTCGTGACTACCCCGATGGAGCTTGACTTCAAGAAGTTAAGCGGTAGTGCTGCCGGACCTTTTTTACAAAATGCTACTGAGTATCGTCAACTCATCGGAGAATTGATGTTCTTGGTAAACTGTCATTCGAATATATGTTTTGTAGTCAACACGTTGACTCAATATATGGTTGAGCCTCACCACACACATTGGATTGGTGCCAAGAATCTGTTGAGATACCTTCATGGCACAATCACTCATGGGTTGAGATACAATGCCACAGATGTGAGACTACATGGATATACCGATGTTGATTGGGTAGGCAGTGTGGTGGAAAGAAAGAGAACCTCTAGGTGTTATTTCTCTTTAGGATCTGCCTCAATATCCTGGATGAGCAGGAAGAAGAAGTCGGTGGCTTTGAGCATCGCTGAGGCAGAGTACATTCGTGCAAGTATGGCCTCTTGTGAGGTGGTCTGGTTGTGAAAGCTCTTCAGTGAGCTATTTGGATTTACATTGGATACTACCATGATCGGTTGTGATAACCAAAGAGAGATTCATTTATCAGAGAATCCTATATTTCATGATCACTCCAAGCATATCACTATCAGGTACCATTATACACGGGATATGCTGCAGCGCGGAGCAACAAGGCTCCAACATATCGGTACAAATGAGCAGGTCACCGACATTTTGATGAAGCCCCCGGGAAAGGTCAAATTCTTGAATTTCTAAGAACGACTTGGTGTCATTGAGAAACCCTATTATGAGGGTTGTGTATGATGCATACATTGAGCTCTGGGGAGCTTGGGGTACTTCTTGGAGTGACATACAACCACAGGGCAACTCACCCTCCCCCAGTGGTGTGCGATGTACAAGGTGAAAGGTTCAACCTTCCCCTATGATACCCCGTGGCGACTTTGGGACAGGATTATTAGTTCTCCTGTAGAGGCATCCTACCCATGCAGTCTGGGACTCATGGGAAGTACCTCTCATCTAATCAATGAGTAGGGAAATGGGGTTAGGGACCATTAGTAGTACTATCAATGGACGCATCGTTGTATCTACCATACTCCCTAAGGTAGGATGAGCTCCATTGATCTGGGATCAATGATACTGATCTAGGATCAGTGAGAGTGGTATGACACACTCTCTGAGACTGACTTCGGTTCAATGGAGGATGGTATGATACATCCTCAATCATTTTTTCTTCTTCATAGTTCAGCAGAGTAGAACAGAGAAGAATAGAGTAGAGCAGAGGAGAGCAGAGCCAAGCAGTGCAGGGCAGTGCATTTGATGGTAGAGATAGTACCGTCGGTCTGATGGATTAGTAGATGGAGTTATCCCTAGTTGAGAGGGAGTGTTAAAATTGGCAACTAGGGCCAAACTCCATGTGGGTCATCTTATTTATGGCAGCTAATATTTTTCCTTGATTCCTCTCACCGAGAGGCGTAGGATTGATTTAACAATCATCTGATTCTGACAAGTATTTATGGAGATATGAATTTATTTGTATTTACTTGACAAATTGTCAAGGTCGATTAACAGCGAAATGTGTGGCACACATGCCTAGCATATCATATAAATACAAGTGAGGTCGAGTCATTATTCACTCATCTCATCTCTCATACATTGTTCTCTACTTGGTTGATTGGGTTTACACACAAGGAAGAGAAGTTCACATGTGGGAAGAAGGAGGACGCACTAGGGCAAGGAAGGAGGATGCAGAAGCTGCAACAAGACATTTTGGATAGTGTTGACCAAGCATTGACTTCTCAGGAATATGGTTTGGGTGTGGTAGCCCCTCCTAGGTAGGCTGCAATTTTTGGCATGCAAACCAAAGCAATTTGACCTCTGGTTTGACCAGCATTGACTGCCCTAGTTTGGGGCAACCGGTTGAGTTGAGTTGACTGTAGTTTGACTATGTTTTTAGGATTGTTTATGGGTTGCTTCTTCTTGTTGTTGGAGGATTAGATGACCGGGAAATTGACCCAACATATTGAAAGTCAATTTCACCTTGTTTGACCAGATTTGACTTTGTTGGTTAGGGTTTACTGCCGCTGTCATAAAATTACAGATTTATGAATTTGTATTATTTCTCTCTGCTGAACTATAGAAGATTAAAGAAGAATTGATCAAAGGGTTTCCCCGCATTGGGGTTTATCCCTGGCTAACTGCCACATTTGGTGTCTCTTGTCTTGGCTTGTTTTATGTCGATCTATTAATGTTCTACATGCACTTTACTTTATGTTCATGTGATTGCTAAACAATGGCTAATAAGAAGAATACAAGTAAACTACTCTAAGCATAAAACGTACCATAAATTAATATTTTCACACATGTGTGTCAAACCCTCTCCGGTAGCAATTTGGATAACTAGAGATAGAACCAAAATATAAACTACATTTTTTCTCCAACGGTCTTCTCATTAAGGCAGTAGTTGGACCAACAGTGGGAGGAGTAGCATCCAACACTAGTAACTTCAAGACACACTACACACATAAAACAACCAAAATATTTGTACTCTTCCTCAATAAATTAACCTCATCCTAATCTATAGCTCAATATACAAAAGTTACAAATTGAAATCAATAAAATGGAAAAGAAGGAAAAAGAGAAATGAATTGCAAAAAAGTCCAAGATGTTTTTTAATCAAGAAAAATGATGCCCTAGGACACAAATTTAAACATTGTGTAGCACAAATAGCTACCAAAAAAGGAAACAGTCTTTAGGAAAAATTGGTAGCAACTTATTCCATTGTTGAGCTTCATATATACTTCTTCAGTCAATGTTGTCGAGGTTTTTGAAATTCACTGATAACCACATCATCACAACAAGAAATGGAAATGAACATTGTAAACATTGGCTTAGTCTGAAGGCAGGAAGCCCCCCCCCAAAGGGACTGACTTGAAATGCAACTGTGTCTGAGTATGATTCTCAAGAGATAAATTGTATGTAAGCGAGCATTGTGGATTCATCCCTACCTTCAATGATTTTGATGTAGGAACCATTTCTATGTTCTGTATCATTAAGTGAGTTTGATTTCTAGGTAGGAGGTCCTTCCGTAGTATATAGGAAGAGGTATATTTCTAGGTCTATGATTCCATATAATTCAATATCAAGTTTTATTTAAAGTTGAGGTCAAGGGTTGTTCTTTCAAGTTCAAGGGCAGGCAAATCTAAGTTCAAGCATGTCATAAGCCACTTTGTTCAACCTTTCATTTTATTATCCCAACCCGCCTATAATAAATCAAGCAAGCAAGGATAAAGGCACTCGAGCTAAAGGAAAATTGAATCCATCCTACGTATATATAGGGAAACTTAATGAAATGACAATTTGAAGTAATAATAAATCACTTTTAGTCCCCTCGATGAGTTTCCTTCCTGACAAGTAAGCTCCCCTATTATGAGAGTTGGAGAGGGAGTGAATTCATGCAATATCTACGTTCAACCTATAAGCTAAAGAAACGATATGATTACTCACTCACACTAAGGGCCTAACAACTAATGTTGGGATCTCTACATATAATACTCACATATATCCATTTCACTTTCACGTTCTCACACTTCCTATGGAACCCTTCATTACATAAAGACACATTTTTTGTTTTTGTTTTCTAGCTTATCCATATTTTATCTTAGCACATGTGAATGTACGAATTCATACCAACCAACTATTTTTAGATGATTTACACAAAGTTTCCTACAATTACATGCCTCTTCACATTTGATGTTTTATATACCCAACTTCACATTCTGCTTCAACTAGGAGGTTGTTTGAGATACTTTTTCCCTTGAGGAGGCTTTGTCCATTTGTATAATAGTCTATTTTTCTTCTTCACAACAATTTTTTTTTGTCTAAGTATATGGAAAAAGAACATATGAATGACATGAGCTTTGTAATACTTGTAAAGGTCATTAGATGTATATTTTCCACAATTGTTTGTCTTAATAAGCTTCATCTTCTCACCACTTCTTCTTTCAATTGTAGCTTTGAATTCCTTGAATGACTCAAGAGAATCTATTTTGTGCTGGAAAAATTACATTTGAATGTTATTGAAAATTCATAAATAAGAGGTAAAGTTCAACAAATCTTGAAAGAAGAAATAGTTCTTCCATTATGTTTACTTATTTATTTATAACTCCCCAACCAATTATGTCTCCATTATTATTTAGAACCTCTTGATTTGAGTCAACCACCAATACTCTTTCTTCTTTTGTGGTTGCCACCCAACAAGGTTTCCATCTTTATTTACCACTCCCAAGCTCGATTTTTGAGTCAATGAAACTCTTACATTCTCCTTCTGTAGGTTATCTAAATATTCTAAGGATGTACAGGCAACCATGTATAGTAGCTAACTTGGTAGGAGTCTTGCCAAACAATTGTATAAACATGTTTAATTTTATTACTGAGTCCATTCTTAGACAAGATCTTTGTATATCACCTTCCCTATCTTCAAAACTACCAATAATGGAATGTTCTGCTTTTATAGTCCCTAATTTGGCAATGTCCACAGCACTGATGGCATCCTCTTTACTAATGTCAAAGGCAACATCATTGCTAGTTTCCTTACTTCATATGTTTACACTTCTACTTGCCTTGAATTTATTTTATTTTATTTGAAATAACTATTGCATATGAAACACTTCAGACTTAGACAACTAATAATTTAGGGCTTTATGCCCATTGAGATTTAAACCAGGATCATCATCATCATGGCAACACCACGACCCAATGGCAATCACTATTCTACAACCGCACAACCTATAATTTAGGGCTTTATGCCCATTGAGATTTGAACCTAGATCTTAATAATGGCAATGCCACAACTCACACAATTACTCTACCACAGCCCAACGAACACTCAAAATGAATTGTAATGAATAATCTTCCACCAACCTCATAGAAAGAACCTTAAACTTGGGAGAAGACCATTAAACTTGGGGACTAAATTGCTGAATTGTTGAGAGCGGCAAGTCCTATGAGTTGGACAATGAAAGTCGAAGTTCCATAGAAGAAATTGAAAAGTAATTTGAAGCAAGGAAGAGATGAAATTTTATGTTTTCACAATAACTCGTAGATGTTATTTTCGAGATATGGCATTACATGTAGGCCCATGGATCATGTTTATTAGCATATTGACATGGATTAGTTAGTTACAATAAAGATTTTGGAGTTCTTAGAGATGCTTATCAGAATTCAGAACAAATTTATAACAAAAGAACTTAACAGAAAACATATAGATTTGGTATGATAGGGGAGGAAGATTACATGGTACCAAGTGGAAGTGAAGCTGTAGCCTTTAGATACAGTGTCTGATTGTCATTTTCCCAATGCCACGAGACTTGCTTTCACTGCCATGCTCATTCGATAAATGGAGTTTCACTGATTGATAAGGGTTTCAGGACTCTGTCGAGAATGCCAGAACGATAAAACCCTGGCGAATAGCTAGCTCTCTGATATCTCTTTTCTTATTGTCACCGCATCAATTCTTTCTCCATGTGAATATGTAAATTTTTCCCTACTTTCACATTTTTGAACCTACTTCTATGCCCGACAAGTTCGATCTCACGCCCTGGAATTGTGAGGGTTTTCCTTCCAGATCGGGAAAACACTTCCTATTATTCGAATCAAAGAAATAAAGTTTCACCGATCGGGAAAATCATTCCATAAATAGTGTTTCGGGACTCTATCGAGAATGCCAAAGGCGCAGAACGATAAAGCCTCGACACATAGCTAGCTCTCTGATATTTCTTTTCTTATTGTCACCGCATCGGTTCTTTCTCCATCTGAATATCGAAACTTTGACATGCTTTCACTTTTCTGAACCTGCTTCTATGCCTGACAACTTCGATCTCACGCCCTAGAATTTTGAGGTTTTTCCTTCCAGATTGGGCAAACACTTCCTATTACTCGACTCAAATAAATGGAGTTTCGTCGATCAGGAAAATAATTCAATAAATGTAGTTTCACCGATCGAGAAGGGTTTCGAGACACTGTCGAGAATGCCAGAACGATAAATATCTGTCGAATAACTAGCTCTCTGATATCGCTTTTCTTATTATGGCTGAATCGGTTCTTTCTCTATGTGAATATGTAAAATTTGCCCCACTTTCACATTTATGAACCTGCTTTTGTGCCTGACAACTTTGATCTCATGCCCTGGAACTATGAGGGTGTTCCTTCGAGATCCGACAAACACTTCCTATTACTGGAGTCAAATAAATGGAGTTTCGCCAATCATGAAAATAATTCAATAAATGGAGTTTAACCGAACGAGGAGGGTTCAGATCCTCTCGTTATTCATTAACTTGATGCTATTTTAGTTTTTATTATTATTTTATTTTTATAGGACTATTTTTATTTTTATTTTTATTTACATTAGATTACATTAATGTTTTTATTTATTTAATTTTTTTCAATTTTATTTATTTTTATTTTTATGTAATTTGGTTTAGTCAAAATGTTAAACATTATGTTATAACATCTCTATCATAGAGAGCACCTCTGGATGTAATAATTAATTATTTACATAGTCCATAAGTCAATATGTCACTATATAAGTATCAATATGTCTTAAAGAATAGTTTTATTTTAAAAATCTACAAAAACCATCAAAACATATGATCTAAGATTAGAGAGTTATAAAGATAGTATCTGAGGCCCACAAACTAGATATGCTAAAATATTATGAGCTGCAAGCCTAACATAAGAACATGTACATTATCCAGAAGATAAATATATCCATCAAAACTAGAAGCCCCAAAGCATAAAATCGATCCAAGAGAGATTAGCAACATCCCCATGTTAATGTCCCTCAAAGACCATCCTGCCAAAGGTAGAGAAGTGCAGAAATAGAGATCATAAACTGTGTCAACAAAAACCACTTCTGTAATGAAATCGCTAAATGGAAAGCATCGAATGAATCATATATAGCATAATTAACCTCTTTGTTGTATATTGTTGTTTACAAAGTTTGTATAGTATATCTCACCAAATGGAAGCTTGAGACCATCTTTTGATAGCTTGTGAACAACAATGTTGAATTCCCGGAGTGTATGAGAAAAAGTCACCTCCTTGAATTGTTCAATAGTCACCCAGATCCTCCTCATCCAATTGTATAAAAGAGGTGGATTGAAAGATGTATTTTTTGTTGCATAATCCACTATCGTTTAGGAGTCATCAAATACATTCAGCATCTTAATATCAAAACTTCGAGCACAATATAATAATCCACAAAGAGAAAGAACTTTTGTATGGGTATTAGACCCATTGCTGCCATTCAAACTAAAATGGTACATTGTACCCACTAAAAAGGATATGCATGCACCACATCCACACATCACCTCCTTTGTGGCCCCATAAAAAAACCCACACGAAATGTTATATGAGAAAGACAAAGAAGTAATATGTCTCACTAATGATAATTTGCCTCCAAACCCCGCTTCTCTGTAAAATGGCACAAACCTAATGCACCAAATCCTAATATTAGGATTAATGTTCTCAAATATTAAATAATTGTGACTCCTCCAAATACTCCACATTATATATAATGGAAGAAGACCAAACTCCATGTTATATATAATCCAATCTCGAAGGCTGTCTTCCACTTAAGAGAAATTCCAATCCGCTTACATATTCATCAAATTTAAAACTCTAATCCAAATAGATTTGGCAAATGAACACCTTAAAAATGGCAACCTTACCTAATGGGAAGACACTTCAAGGAAAAAATGTATCACAATAGTATTAAATACTTTTTGGAACAAAGATTATGTTCAGAATAACAACGAAAAATGGGTCAGAAAAATGTTGGGTTATGTAACTTTGAAACCATCTACAAAAAATGGAAGAAAAATGTTGTTGTAGATGCACTCTCAAGAAAGGATGAGGATGTGGAGGCATTGTTATGTTTCGTTAATATTATCCAACCTAATTCGATAATTGAAGCAAGGGATGAATTGAAGAATGACAAAAAGGTATGAACACTCATTTAAAAGTTGCAGCAAGATCTCGGTAAATATGATACATTTATCTAGAAATTGATTCATTATGGTACACAGATAATTTATATCTATGTAAGAATTCACAACTCAAACAACAAATTCTTTTGGAATCACACACCTCCACCTTAGGAGGGCACTAAAGATTTTGTGCCCAAAAATACCTCATAGCCTCCACATGTATTTCCTTTAGGGATGATAAACATTTTCCATTGATATCCCTAATTTCCCTTATGGTGTTCTCGCCTTCTCTTGGAGGCGTAGTTATGAATGAATTTTGTATTATTGTCTCCCGCAACAATCAAAATGGCCAAAATCTTTAGCTATGATTCCTCCTCCTGGAAATTAATAATTTCCCTTCTACACCATTTTAGAGAAGTAGCTTATAAGTGTTAAGCTACCGAGAAATAATATTTATGGGATGGATCTCCCAGAATGGAGAGTTTCAAATCAATCTCTTCAATTTTTTTAAATGAGTCTTTTTCTAAATCTGAACCTAGTTACATATAGTCTCCTTGAGTTTCTGGATATTGAGCCCAATAAGTTCGAGGGGACAGATGATTGAAGGATCTGAAAATCCTTATGCCCAAATTATGTGAACCATTGTATCAAATCCAGGGATTTTTAACTAATGGTGATTAAATTTGAAGGGAAGACCTTGCCATACACCGTAAGCTCGCCAATGCAAGATGATAAGGTCATGATCTGATAACCCCAAAGGAATAACCCATGAGTGGATAATTTCAAGGAATTCAACCAAATTTTCATGTATCATGAAGCAATCCAAACACTTTGCAATACCTTCAATACCAGTTTGGTTTTTCCTCTAAGTTGACATTAATGGAATATATCGACCAAATGGTTCCTTCTAAAAAGATCCCTAAAATACCTATCCAATTGATCCATTCTAAATCTAACACCCCAAATATCATTCAATTCCATGGTGAGATTAAGATCACCAACCATAATTAGAGAACCCATCTTCCGAATGTCACATGATTCTAGATGATTCGAGTAGCATTTTCTAGAAGAATAATGCACATATGTGTTCAGTATATTAAATCTGTAATTTGAGCCCCTAGTAAATCCCAAAATAAGAATACCTACAATTGTTTTGTAGGCTAAAAAATTAGCAACCTTTGTGTCCCAAAATGCAGTCAAGTGACCCAATAACCCCAAAGCAATAATATCACATGCGCGCCAACTAGGGAAAATATTAAGAAAAATAGGCCACATCTTATGGCCAACCAACTTCATTTATTGTAATAGAATTATAGAAGGATGATATATCCCAATCATATGCCTTAGAGAGACGATTTGATGGGTGTTCCCAAAACCTCATATGTTAATAGACGTAATCTTCAGGTATAAGAAAACCATTATGAAAAAGTCTCTAAGAGCCTAGATAGGAGAAGTAGACTGAGAATCTAATGTGGATGGAGTTGATCCCCCCAAATGAAGAACAAAATCATTAAAAAATTATCCCTGGTAAGTGGAGCTCGAGTCTTAAGCCTCCTCATCCTTCACACAGTCACACTTTATCAAGAATTAGGGCCAACCATGATTACGGGAGAAGAAGAAGAATGAATTAGCAGATATTTGATACCAATGTCTAGGTGAAGTTGCAAGAGCTCAATGTCACTACCAAAATCATTGGTAAGAGACATATCCCTAGCATATGACCCAAATTGGATATCAGAAAGTTTTGGACCCCCACTCAAGTCATCCTCAACCTCAAAAGAAGAGGAAAGAATACCAAAATTATCCCTATTCTCAACATCAAAGGATAAGAAGCCAATAGGTTCAGAATTTACAGAGGCCAATTTTCTCAAGCAAATGAGAGGAAGAGATTTAAATATGGAGGAGACTTGCAGTGAATCAAAACTGATGACTAGGAAAACACACTAAGGATCGACATTTTGAATTAGTTTGATACCCACATATGTCTCTTGAATATCTAGGGATGGAATCACAGATATAGAAAGAGGTAGAGGAGCTAATTGATGTAAAGGAAAAAATGGTAAAGGAACAATAGACACGAATAACACCCAACAAAACAAAAACAAAACCTGCGATTTTGAAGTATTTAGCAGACAAAATTCCATTTCCCTCCACTTCATTGTAGATATTTAAGCAAAAAAATTACATTCATAGGTTTTTGACAGAGGTCACCATGAGTTATATTACAAAAAGCTACAATGATTACTAGATTTAATGGCTACCCTAAAGTGTTCAGTGTGCCATTTGGGTTGTTACCTGAAATGAGAGGCTGAGTATCCCCGAAAGAAAACTTGTGTTCTTTCTGAATCAATCTTGCTTTTCGTTTTCCTCACTTAACCTTAGTAATTTATTAAGAGCATATATCGAAGTCTATTCCTCATCAAAATCTAGATTAGGTTTCAATGAATCTACTGTGACCATTGTGTTTCTATCCTTCCACTCTTCTATATATCTTCAGAGTATGCTATTTGGTTTTAATCTCTTTATTGATTAGCACCTGATTAGTCATGGGAGAAGGAGTGTGCCCTTCTACAAACCATCTTTCAATAGAACTTCTATCAAACATTTGACAAGAAGATATCTTAACAGGATCTTCCATTGCCTCTCGAGAAATTGGATAGTAAAAGGATTGTAAGGGAGGCAAATAATGACTTCCCAATCAAAGCCTTTCTCATAATATTTCTAACTAGACTGTGACACCATTTCCAATCCATAGGAAGAATAAATTGGCTCTGATAATCTCTGCATCAAATGTGGCTTATTGTTGAGATTTTGATCTATGCCAGTCCATATCCATTACTAAGATGTGGCTTCATGTTGACATTTTGGTCTATGTCAGTCCATATCCATGACTAACTAGACTGCGGAGTCTTCATTGAATGTTGCCACATTACAGTGGAATTGTAAGGTAAGGCAAAGAATGACTTCCCAAAAAGAGCCTTTTCTCCTAATATATCGTATGCCTCTCTTTGTCAAAAGATGCCACATCTTAATAATGAAGCAATCGAATGATTTGTTCCATCTGCAGAGCCTCTGCTTCATTTTTTTTTTAATATGGTATCTTCCATAAGATTTTCAAATCTTCATATTGTGTTTCAAATGCTATGTATCACTAAAAACTCCCACTACTTTGGCAATCTGCAAAAGTAATTTATTTGTGTAAAAACTGTCAACATGCCTTTCTTTGATCCCATTTATGATCCCAAATTCAATTTTATCAACTATACAATGCACTATCCTATGCAATATCTAGATTCTTAAGGCTCCACTCCTGCATGCTCTTAAACAATGTTATCAATGTGTTCCCACCAATCCTCCTTAGCCATACCCTCTATTTTGCTATTAACCTAATTTTATTTCTATCCAATCTTCTTTGGCCATAACCCGCAAATCCTTTTTGGCCATATCCTATTAAATCTTAAATTTGATGAATGGGAAAATGAATTATTAAATCTTAAAATTTGATGAGTGGGAAAATGAAATTCCAAATGAAAATCCCCAAAAAAATTTACTATATTGTAAAAAAATAGTTTTCAAATATAATATAATATATATATATATATATATATATATATTCAAGTTACCTAATGTTATAAATGTTTTATATATTTTTCGAAAAAAAGGTAGTTGAATTACAAGTTATTTTATTTTTCATGTTTACACCTTATGAAAGATTTGATTCCTTCGTAGAATGGTTTATATATATATATATATATATATATATATATATATATATATATATATATATATATATATATTCTTTTTTACAAAGTCAAAATGTTAAAGAGGACATCAAAACATCTCTACCATGGAAGAGGAATTCAATAATTATGGAGAAACCTATAGGTCCATGGAAAACTTGCAGGCGAAGAAAGGGGTGTGGAGTTTCTAACTACAGCGAGGCATTTTTTTGATGAAGAGTGAATGGGCTATGGACAATGTTAGGCTCTGGTATCCTTGTCAAAATGAAAAATAATATTAAATGATAACCATGAGATTTTTATTCACATGATGTATATTTTTTAAGTACAAAGATCGTTGTCATGATAAATCCTTTGAAGACAGGCAATTACTCATCAAATATGTTTCTTCAAATGAGATTTTGGTTTCTTACTATCATAACCACATGTGAAGGAGGAGGAGTTGGTGGATTATGCATTGGACGAGGGAGTTTTCCAAAAAATTGGGCCAGCGCAAAGTTTTTATCCATTTGCATTTGGAAGTTAGATTGAAAAGTCACCATGCCTCAGATTTTGAACCTTCTAGGTCTTTAGAAATCAAAGTTAATAAGTTGATAAATTACTCTTCTAGTGATTCAAAGGCCCTAACCCTTGCTCCAATTGTGCACAGTTCAGGTCCTCTAGTTTCGGTCAGCCTAGGGCTTGAGGCCATTTGTGAGGGGATGAAAAACCCTTCTTGGGGTTGTCTAACTTTGAGTTTGGTTTCCCCTTCATCCTAGAGATCAGAGGAATACATGTAATGTATTATGACTTTCTTAGGGTTTTTAGAAGTTACGAATTTCTCCGGTTTATTTTTTTTCTTATCCTTCATCTCCAGTGTCATTGGCATTTCCCTCCTTGGATGAAATGGTGAAGGAGAGCCTTGCCCCGATGGCAAAGGAAGGTCAAACTGATGTTGAAAATATCTTAATCCATTTGCAGCATTAAAATTTAGAGACAAAAGGGTATTTATAATTTTAACACTGTAAATGGATTCAAAGACCCCTTTGTCTCTAAAATTTAACATTGTAGAGTATAGATTCAGAGACCCTAGTTGTGAAATGAAACACTTCAGTATCAAAATTGAAATTTTCCATTTCTGAAGTGACACAATTAAAAATTACTAAAATAAATGACCAATTCATATACTTGGTGTACTTATTATTTGGTCATATTTTTATTGTTGGACTATTGTAGTCATTTACATTAATCCTTAAATTTTGTCACTACTTATCTTGTCACATATTTTAGTCATGAACTAAATTAGTCATTTTAGTTAGTCACTTTTAGTTTGGTCACTTATTATCTAGTCATATATTTTATCCCTAAACTAAATTAGTCATTTAAGTTTGTCATTTTTAATTCAGTCACATAAAATTGCTCAAATTTAGTAATAATTCACTCGAAATAATTGTGGTGACTAATGTTTTTAGTCATCTAGTCACTAATTTCATCATTTTCTACTAGTGAAGCATCCAGGCTTTACAATCACCTCAAAATAATATTCCTGAAGCAGAAATAACCACCTACAGATCTTGCCCCCCAACATAGGCTTGTTGACTAGGTACTTGAGAGCGGAGTAATCTGTATACATTTTGAAATGCGTGCCTAACAGGTAATGTCGAAACTTCTACAGTGGATAAACCATTGCCAATCCATTGATAATTTCCGACTTGCGAAGGCTATAGGGTGATCTATCTTGCCTTCTCTTGGATGGTTCAATACCACACCCAACGCAATAGATGAGGCATCCACATGCACATGGAACTCTTTCTTCTAGTCTGGGAACACCAAAATCAGTGCAACCACCATCTTTTCCTTTAACACGTCCAGACTACGCTGACACTCTTCATCCCAGCAGAAGGTCGCATCCTTCTTTAGTAATTTCTCCATTGGTGCAGTTATTTGTGCATATGGCTTGACAAACTTTCTATAGTAGTCGGTGTGGCCCTATTGTCTAGGTAAATCCTCTCTATTGATAGAGACAATCCCTCTAGCCCAATGAGTGGGTCTACCAACCAAAGTGACAATCTACTAGACACTTTCCTAAGTTGCACGTGGAAAGAGAGACGAAGAAGATGGCCTACCTCATTCTGATGCTATCTCAATCTCCTTTGTTGAAGGCCTTGAATCACTTGCGTCACGGGCTCGTTCTTGCTGCTCTCAGCATTTATGCACCTGCACAAGAGATCAAGACACAACAAGGCATGCAAATACAAATAGCATATTCAAAAGAAACCTACTTAACTGATCAAGGAATGTTAAGTGAAATGATACATGAGCATACACATTTAGGGAAAATGAACCTACAGTTGTATATTAATAGAAAATAAGGGGAAGCATACAACCAAGCCTTGATGTTGATAAGATCTCGTTGAATGAATATTAAAGTCCAAGCTAAGCTCTCTAAGCACTCCTTCTCTAATCCAAATGAGTAGCATATAGGCACAATCTTAGCATAAGGGTACAAATAGGCATAGACCAACCATTTGGGAATGGGAGAGGATGAATAAATAAGCTGGGAAAGGGAGTTAGGATCTCTCCAAAGATAGGAGTAGGCCCTCATCTCAAGGAGATAGCTCATAGGGATAAGACCAAAAGGCCAATTTGGGAGAAATCGACCTCATCTATGCCAAACAACCTCTAGCTTGTCGCTCTAGAAGCTTCTAGATCACGAAGCTTCTCATCCTCTTTGGGAGAATTGCCTTTTTTGGATCATCGCAAGTATACAAGCAAACAAAGTGATTCCATGACAAGTCGAGTATATTACAACAAGCGACCATCACGGTTTTAGGTCTCATAAGAGCGATGATGCTCAAATTAGGGTTTACGAGCTATTTCCTTCAGGGGAATCTCAAGGCATTTTCCAATAAATGTCTGAGGGAGGATCTGAGCTACATATATGAATGATTACACTACATTATGGCCATGTTTCGGGCACTTTGGGGTATGTCACAGGGAAGTGTAGGAGGCATGACAAAATATTGTGTAACAGACCCAACATTGCGCGCAACTACTTTACATTCTTTGGAGCTTCTAAATTGACAATCACTGCTATCTTCGCAGGGTCTACCATTAGTCCTCGCTTACATACCACATGGCCTAGAAATATCCCATAAGGCATGCAAAATATACATTTCTTCAAGTTTAGAGAAATTTGGTATCTGCGACAAGTATCCAACATAAGGTGCAGACTTGCAACGTGGCGCTTTACCAGTCCAAACACAGTCCAACCATCAAAATACACTTCTAAGAATTTATGGATGGATTCTTTGAACGCTGAAATCACAACCCTTGAGAATATCGTGGGTGCATTCTTCAGTCTGAACGACATCACTGTGTAATGGAAGCATCCCCACTACATCATGAAGGTCATCTTATTGTGATCCTCTGGTGCGATCTTAATCAGATGGTACCCTGAGAACCCGTCAATGAACGAATAAGCTTCATGTCCTCCATCAATCTCCAAAACTTCATCTATAAATGGTGTTGGAAATGGGTCATGAACACATGCATCATTGAGCTTCCTCAAGTCTACGCATATTCTGATTTCACCCTACTGCTTCTTCTCTTGAACAACCATAGGACTCACCCAATTAGATTCTTTTATTGGCTCAATAATTCTAGCTTCTAGCATTTTGTCTAGCTCTTTGCATACCTTCTCCTTATACTTCGGATTTAGGCTGTAGGGTCTCTATTTCATCAACTTCACATTGGGCTTTAAAGTGATCTTCAACACTCCCATATCCCCTACTATCAGGGAAAATTTTAAGAACACCCCCTAAATTTATAAGTATAATAAATGGGCGAATCTTCATGGTATATAGGAAAAATGGAAGGCGATTTTATCAATAATATAATATGTATATATAATTTTTTGGTGAATCTCTCACTAGTCATGGCGAATATTTTACTCAATTATAAAATCTTGTGAGATCTTGATATTACCATGGGTTATCATAAACCTGGAGCTTAAAAATTACTATTAGTAATTTATAAGAATTAATAAAATTAATAGTTGATTTTTATTTTAACCAAGCTAAAATGTTTAACATACATTAAATTAGAACATCCATTTTTACTCTTGATCTAACCCTGAGAGGGATCAAATATTTTTTCACTGTATGCTAGTTTGCATATCACGATATTTGATACCTCTCGAGGGTTAGTAGATCCAGAGTAAAGATGGATCTATGCTAGTTTAATTCCCCCATTTAAATAGGCTACATTCTTGGTGAATACCATGGGTCAATACCATGTGCCATTTTGGTGAATACCATGGGTCAATACCATGTGCCATTTTTATTTTTATTAATACTAATATTAGGGTTAATAATGTTTTTTTGTATGGTATCAATATAAAAAAATAAAAAAATGTTTTATTTGTTTACCATACCTCTCGTTTATTTATATTTTTATTAATTGATCATACCATTCATAAATACAAGGTGACTTATGGAGTAAATATAAAAAAATGTTTTATTTGTTTACCTTACCTCTCGCTTATTTATATTTTATTAATCTACTATACCTCTTTTACAAATATGGTATTTCGCCCATAGGATTCACTTAAATAAAACCTCTTTCTTGAGCCTTCATAAATAGAATGAGGGTTATGGACTAAATATAAAAAGATGTTTTATTTATTTACCATGCGTGTAGTGTATTTATATTTTTATTTATTTACCATACCTCCACTTTATTTATATTTTTATTTGTTTACACCCTTGCATCTATATAAGGTGACTTATGGAGTAAATATAAGAAATGCTTTATTTATTTACCATACTTCTCATTTATTTATATTTTTATTAATTTACCATACCTCTTGTATAAATATGGTATTTGGCCCATAGATTCACTTAAATAAAACCTATTCTTGAAAATGGGCGAATGGAAGGTTGTAACTCCTAATTTCAAGGGCTAAATTTACCTTTTTTACCCTCTCCCTTAAAATAAGGTGGGCTATTTGAGGTGATTTGTAAAAATGTACTATGATACAAAATATTCGCCCACTAAAAATTTAAAACCCCTTAATTTCGCCAAAGGGCGAACATTCGCCCCTAAAATTTTCTATGCCTACTATTCCTTTCAGGTTTGAGGACTTGGTGGGAAACAAGCCCTGGTACTCGCACAGGAGCTCTGCAACTTTATCAACTGTATCTTCATCCCAATAATCACCTATCTTTGCAAACTTAGGTTGTGCGTCGGACCCAATGTTTACTTTCCTGGTCTTCAAAGGTTCTAATATATCAGGGTTTTCTATTTTAGGACCTTCAACCTTCCGTTGTCCTTCGATCTCCAGATTGTTTACTTTTCACGGATCTTCTTCCTCTTCTTCTGTAGTTAGATTGTCGCATTCCTGTGCATGGCGCAGCTAGGTACTCCAATCTGGTGGAACCCATTCTATCAACTCTTCAGGCAATCTAAAGATAGTGGCCTTAATTTCTTGGAGTGGTTCATCAATGCACTCAAATCCATCCTCAAATATGAAGGTTAATAAGAAACTCTCCCTCAATATATCCCATTCAGGCCGCCCCATGGCATAGCTACATTTCCAACTACCAATTCATTGTAATAGTATCTAAGGTGTGACTAAAGATATACACGCATTCTAGTTGTGGCTCTTATCCCCAAGCTTTAGTCCACTGTGCCAAATTCTCACGTGAATCATCCTTCCCATTGTATTTTTAGTCATTCGGGTATTATCGTACCCAAACCTCAACTTCATCATTCACCTGTATTCCTTCCAATCAGCGAAGCTATCCTTATGCGTACCCACCAATGGGTAGGCAAAGCGCGCATGACAACTCGAGCACCTAGAAACGATGCTCTTTTGGCATCTCCCTTTCATACTCATCCAAAAATAAATTAGCATAATTTAAGCCATCATAATGCGGGAGATTCCTTACCTCTATAGATATGCACCAAAACGATTTTGTCATCATATTGCAACGTAGCATAGAGACTTCATGCAACCTATTCTGCCAGTGTTTGAGCTCTTCACCTAAGTCTGAGGTACAGGACTTGTCTCTATCCCATGTGAACCACCCATCTACAGTGGGATTGATCTAATCTTCATCACACACAGTAATCTTGTATATTTGATCCATGTCATCATCCTCCACATAGTCGTGGACTGGTTCAGGGTAGCGTTCTCCCTCCGCATGATCTAGTGCTACAATAACTAGAGCGCATTCCTTTCAAATGTCATCCTTCGCTTCTTCAAGTTAATTACAGGATCCATGTCGAAGTTCCAATCAATAGCTAATAGCATAGGGTAAGGATTGTTGTCATCCACTATTATAATTACTTCAAAGTCGGCCAGAGAACTTACTCCTTCAATGTATACTATTACCCCATACAGGCGGGTAAGGATTGTTGTCATCCACTATTATAATTACTTCAAAGTCAGCCAGAGAACTTACTCCTTCAATTTCTACTATTACCCCATACAGGCGCCCCATAGGAATGATATTCTGTTGATTGGCCATGCGTAGCTGTATAGGATACCATTGTAGCATAGGCCTCTCCATCCTCTCCCATGTCTATTTAAGTAGTACTTTCACATTACAACCCAATTCCAGGATGACTTGATCCATTTCATATTCTCCAATCTATTCGGTCAGCCTCATCTCGTGCCCTGTTCGCTTCTTATGTTTACCTAGTTTCCTCATAGCACATTGTTCTAAAGGAATCTTAGTTTTTCCTGTACAATTTTCGATTAGCTCCTGGAGCCCTTCCACTTCCTTCTTATCCCTCAATAGCTTCATACAAGTTTTTAGAAAAGTGGCTAATAGCGAGGGATCCATGTCCTGTACTTCACTATTTCCAACTAATTTCTCTTGACGCCTTGACGTAGAAGCTTTAGAAAAATTCTTCTTGGCCTCCATAAAAGTTTCTTTAGCTTGGTTGAGGTCAAACCCGACTTCCCTTTTCAGCATCCTTGCACACCCATCCTTCGATTTCTGGTTTCTTTCCCTTATCTTCTCTTGTGGCCATACCACTACGTGTTATGATATTGATGCTATGATCCTCTTCACGAGGCTCTACCCTTGTCATTTGGATGTTCTGCGTAGGCTAATCCATCTTTTTCTCCTACATCTTAGCTATCAACACCAAGAAATATTATGTCACGTGATCAAATTTTCTGCAATATTGACAAGATAGATGTGTTGGGTTCTGACAGTCATGTGGAAAATGTCCATATTCACCACAATTGTAACAGATAACTTGTCTTCGACCTCTACCATCCCCTCCTCCTCTTCCTCTTCCATGGCCTTGAAATCCTCTGTGCGCTGCACCCGTGCCCTAATCTTGAGGCCAATTTTCTGCCTGCATTCGATAGGTAGGGGTCCTTTCCATCATCGGTTCATAACTTCGGTAGTTTCTCTCATCACGTCCAACCTATTTACAGAAATTACAAAACAATTGTTGTGGTTTCTGAACGAACTTTTGCAAGAGATGACAATTATTAGTTGCGTGTTTCCTAGCTATCTGGTAGATAACACACAATATTGGTACTCTCATGCTTGGTCCTGCAATGTTATCAGGTTTCAGAGGCACAGGTCCTCCTCCAATCTGGTAATTCTGATAAACAAAGTAGTGATCCTTAGTATGTCCTTTGTCTTTGCAATTTATACACCAGACTTTAGCGTGCACCTCTGGCAGAGCTTCCTTCCTTGTCTTCAAGCTCTGCAACTCCATGTGTAGGCTTGCCGACTACGACTAAATCTGTTGTACTCCAATGTTTGTATCTTATACTGGGGAGGCTTCCAACCTCATCGTGATCTCCAAAGCCTATGCTTGTGTTCCTATCTTTTTTTCTATAATGGTAATCTTAGGTGAGGACACAACAAAGCAATGTACCACTCTCTTTGTTGATCATCTGTGATGTTCATATTATCCTGCCAGATCAGACATTTTAGCCTCTGATCAAAATCCCATGAGGACTCATTTACCTTTTGTGTAGGTTTTAACCCTATACAGAAATTACCTGCATGCAAATTCTAAGAACAAAAAATAAACGATATGAGAGCATAACACATAAAACACATATACACATAGATTTTCCCCTGGATCCCAAACCTGGGACTACCGGCTTGATTTTTCATTATGTTCCTTTCAATGTTATAATACATATTTATACATGCTGAAGCATCCAATACCATGGACCAAAAACCATCGTGTCTAAAACCATCACTTCCAAAACCATGTGCGAAAATCATGCACAAAACCATAGTTAGGTCTACCCAACCTAACATAGGATCCAAAACCAAAATTTTCTAGGGCACTTCCCTAGACCCCATAGAGTGGGGTTACCTGCACCCCTCAAACCCCCTTGTCACACCCCCCCCCCCGCTACGTAATCAGTGCAAGGAAGGGGGGGCTCCACCCCACTTCTAACCCCTCGGTTAACTACGTGGGCTAGTCGTGGAAAGAATATAACACAACCCAACATTCTCCCATTTGTTGTCTTCCTCCCAAAGGGGGCCACAAGACAGCTTAGTCATTTATCCAGCCCTGCAATGTCCATTGTTTCTCTACACCAAGAGAACTTCTCAGAGCTCACAGATTTTGTCAATGCATCTGCAGTATTCTTCAAATTGTCCACCTTTACCAGCAACACCTTTTTGTCTTCTATCATATCCCTCACAAAGTGATCTTGAACATCAATGTGCTTTGTCTTTGAATGATATGTAGGGTTCTTTGCCAAGAAAATTGCACTTTGGCTGTCACAGTCTATCCTTATAGCTCCTTGTACTAACCCCATATTTGAACACAATCTCTAAAACCAAACTGCTTCATTTCTTGCATGAGTGGCTTCCATGTATTCTGCCTCTGTAGTTGATAGTGCCACTACAGATTATTTCTTACTCATCCAACTGACTGCACCTCCAAATAGGTTAAACACATACCCACTTGTAGATCTTCTCTGATCCAGATCTCCAGTCGATTCTGCATCAACAAAGCCATGAATATCCAACACTCTATCCAATATTGGTCTTCCTTGGTAGCACAAACCATAATCACTAATGCCACAAAAATACCTAAAAACCCGCTTCACTGCTATCCAGTACTCCTTCCCTAGTTTTGACATAAAACTGCTCAACACTCCCACTGCATTTGCAATGTCTGGTCTAGTATAGACCATCGCATACATCAGGCTATCGACTGCACTTGCACATGGAACATGAGACATGTCCTCTTCCTCTTCTTGTGTCTTGGGACACTGTTCAACAGATAACTTTACACCTACAGGAATACGAACCTTCACCGGTTTACTATCCTACATATTAAACCTTTGTAGTATTGTCTCAACATACTTCCTTTGGTTTAACCAAAGCTTCCTCTTTTCCTGATCTCTTTTAATTTCCATGCCCAAAATATAGTTTGTAGCACCAAGATCTTTCATGTCGAATTTGGAGGACAATTGGGTCTTCAAATCCTGGATAATTTCTTTGTCATTTCCAACTAGCAACATATCATCCACATACAGGACCAGATAAATAACATGGTCACCAATTAATTTAAAATACACACATTGATCTGCTTTTCTTTTGGTGAAGCCAAGTCCCTGTATAAATGTATCAAATTTCTGATACCACATCCTTGGTGACTGTTTTAACCCATACAGAGACTTCCTTAACTCACATACCATTTCTTTACTACCCTTCACCGCAAAGCCTTCAAGTTGCTTCATGTAGATCTCCTCTTCTAGATCCCCATGAAGAAATGTTGTCTTCACATCCATCTGTTCTACCTCAAAATCAAAAGCAGTAGCAACATATAAAAGTAATCTAATAGAAGTTACCTTGGCTACAGGAGAAAAAATATCACCAAAATCAATTCCCGGCACCTGGGAATAACCTTTTGCTACCAATCGAGCTTTGTATTTCTCCACCTTTCCTTTTGCATTTGTCTTCTTCTTGAACACCCATTCACTATCAATGCGTTTCCTTCCAGCCAGCAACTCCAACAGATCTCAAGCCTCATTTTTGTGGAAAGATGCCATTTCATCAACCGTGGCCTCTTTCCAGAGTTTTCCATCCTCTAAATCTATTGCTTCCTTCACAGATCTGGGATCATCATCAGTAATAGATAAAGTAAAATTTGAACAGAAAACAGATGGATTATAACTTTTTGGCTTCCTTCTTTCTCGAACTAATCTTCTCACACCTGGAGTTTGTGTCTCTTCATCTTCTAATTCCTCCTCTATTGTAGAGTCTGATTCTTCCTCCTTTAGCTCAAACTCTATCTTCTCAGGTTCCTTTGGTTGGACTTCATGTTTAATAACCTCTTTCACCTCTCTAAACACCACATTGCGGCTATACAAAACTTTCCTTGTTACTGGGTTCCAAAGCTTATAACCCTTTAAACCATCCTTATACCCAATAAAGATGCATTTTTCAGGTTTACTATCCAACTTGGTTCTTTTCTCATTTGGATCATGTACATATGCATCACATCCAAATACCCTCAGATGTGAAAGAGAGGGTTTATTACCAATCCATACCTCTTATGGAGTCTTATCCTCCAATGCTGATGAAGGTGATCTGTTGACAAGGTAACATGTTGTCTCCACTGCCTCTACCTAAAATTCTTGTCCTAACCCAGCACCACTGAGCATGCTTCTTGCCCTTTCCTTCAACATCTTATTCATTCTTTCTGCAACTCCATTTTGTTGAGATGTATATGGAGTAGTTTTCTACCGTTCTATACCACACTTCTTATAGAATTCTTTAAATTCCTTACTGCAAAACTCTCCACCATTATCTGTCCTCAACACCTTTATCTTCTTCTCTGTCTAGTTTTCCACTAGAGCCTTAAATTCTTTAAACCTGTCAAAGACTTCAGATTTCTTCTTAAGGAAATATATCCATGTATTCCTTTAGAAGTCATCTATAAATGATACATAGTACACAAACTTACCCAGTGACGGAACTTTCATAGGTACAAACACATCACTGTGCACAAGCTCTGATATCTGTTCCACCCTCTTACCACTAGAGGGGAAACTCGCCCGATTCTCCTTCCCATATACACAATTTTCATAGAAATAAAAATATAGAGAGCTATTACTCATACCTTCTACCATACCTTTACCATCAAGTATTTGAAGGCCCTTATCTCCAATATGTCCAAGCCTTTGATGCCACAATATGGTATTCTCTCTAGAGACCACCAGATTTTTTGCTCCACTTTTAGGAACCATAGAACTGTTGCACCCATCAACAACAATGCTACCTTGTAGCTTGTATAGAGTTCCAATCCAAACTCCGCACATCAATACCAGTGCTCCCCGAACCATCTTGTAGGTATCCTTCTCAAACACTGTTTTTACACTTGCATCATCTAGCTTTCTTACAGAAATCAGATTTCTGGCTAATGCAAGAATATGAAGAACACCCAAAAGTGTTCTAACCCTTCACCCTTGCAACTTCAACTTTACTTTTCCGTGACCAACGATTCTAGTCTTCCTGTCATCCCCAAGAAGACATCACCACCATCATATTTCTCATACTCATAGAACCACTCTCTATGGGGAGTGAAGTGAAAGGATGCACCTAAGTCAATCAACCATGCCTCGTGATCTACATGTGTACTTGAAGAAGCCAAGTACACATCCCCACCTTCATCTGAGGTGGTTTTCGCCTCTACAAAAGGAGCATCATCAGATCCCTTTCCTTTGTTAGGAGCTTTAGATTTACAGTCACTTTTGTAGTGCCCTTCCTTTCCGCATTTCCAGCACACCACCTTTACAGGTTTTCTTGGAGATTTAGATCTCCCTCTAGATGTAGACCTCCCACTCGATGACTTATTTTTGTTTCTATTCTGGGACCATCCTCGTACAAACAAGGCATCACCATTTTGGCTCTCCATATTTTTCCATCTCATTTCCTTCGTCAGCAAGGATGAAACTATTTCATCAGATTGCAAGGCAGTTGCATTGCTACCTATTGCAATAACCAGACTATCTCATGAATCTGGTAGAGAACACAACAAACTAATGCACTTATCTTCATCTAAAATTTTGATATCAATAGACGATAATTGAATTACAACAGTATTAAACACATGCATATGCTCTATCACTGAGTCTCCATCTTTCATCCTCAAGTTATATAACTTTTTTCGTAGGAATAGTTTATTCACCAGAGACTTAGATTGGTATAAAGTCCCTAACTTGTTGCACAAAGCCTTCACCATAGCTTCCCCTGATACATTCAGCAATACTGAATCTAAGACACACAATCGTATTGTGCTCTTTTCCTTTCGATCCAACTTCTTCCATTCCTCATCAGACACTCGTGTTGGTTTAGTACTAGGATCTACTGCGATCCACTGATCTTTATCCAGCAACAAATCCTCCATCTTGAGTTTCCACAACTCAAAACTCTGACCATTAAATTTCTCGATCTCTATCTTTCCACTACTTTCCATATTCCTTCACCACCAGAATCGATCTCATAAATCTCCCACTGAATAGGGTCTACCACAGGCCCAAGCGAAACCCCTTAGCAACAAAGGCATCCCCTTGAAGCCAAAATAGCTCTGATACCAAATGTAGGTTTTAACCTTGTACAAAAATTACCTGCATACGAATTCTAAGAACAGAAAATAAACAATGTGAGAGCATAACACATAAAACACATATACATAGAGATTTCCCCTGGATCCCAGAACCGGGACTACCAGCTTGATTTTTCATTATGTTCCTTTCAATGTTACAATACATATTTATACATGCCGAAGCATCCAATAACATGGACTTAAAAACCATCGCATCCAAAACCATGGACCGAAAAGCATCGCCTCCAAAACCATGTGCGAAAAATCATGCACAAAACTATAGGTCGGTCTACCCAACCTAACATAGGGTCCAAAAACAAAATTTTCCAGGGCACTGCCTTGGACCCCATTGAGTGGGGTTACCTGTACCCCTCAAACCCTTGTGACTCCCGCTACTACACAATCGGCGCAAAAAAGGGGGGGCTCCACCCGCCTTCTAACCGGGAGCACCCCCTTCTAACCCCCCGGTTAACTACGTGGGCTAGTCATGGAAAGAATATAACAAAACCCAACATTTTGTTGTATCTCCTTAAACTCTATTATTGACTGCGCCTGAGACTTAGGCTTATTAAACTCATTTTTCAATGCTTGTTGAGTCTCTACCAACATCTCACCAGGTCTATCTTGATAGAACTTAATATACCAAGTTAGTGCCCTATCCTACAACATTTTGACTAGCTACGCTTTCTTTATATTATCGTCAATAATCTGCTATGTTGTCCACACAACATTTGTAACAAACCAGAATTTTTCGGGGTCTTCACTTCCTACCCCCTTAAATATTATCATCTTCATTTCATTCGCCATGTTGAATAGTTGTTACATAGGTGGAGGTGGAGGTGGAGTGGATGGAAGAGGTATCCTTGGGATACCTTTATTTACTATCTGCAGTGCACTTCACAGTGTGCTTAGAATATCCCCTTTATCATTGCTAGAAGAGAATCCTAACAACAGACTATATTCAGAGCCTGATTCTCCATTCCTTCTGAAGGGTTTTCCGCTTCACGTAGTCCCAAACATCAAGATAATGGCATAACCTATTTTTCACATAACGACATCTTAATCCAAGTTTTCAGAGAATTTAAGTACTTACCTCATGGTCCCTTGAATAGCCTACGTTCAACTTTACTATAGTCGATGGTCATATCAATTGTTGAGAAATGGCAACAAGAAATTCCAGTTTAATCTGTCCTTGAATTAAATTGTGAATTAAATTTGAATTCTATTCTCATAGCAACTTAAAATTAGTTAATTAAGTTTATTAAACTTACTGAACTTAGGAAATTCGAGTTGGAAGTCTTTCTGTCGTCATGTGTATGTTCTCCCTACTTTGTAGGAGTCCAGTGTGAGTTAATTGTGAGTTTTAAAATAAAAGACTCAGTTTCATGAGTCAGTTTAGTTAAATTAGTTCTCAAACTAATAAGAGAACTAATAGTGAGTTAATAGTGAGTGGTTTCAATAAAAAACTCCATTATTGCTACGCTAGTTAACTAAATATTTACTCATTAGAAACTCATGCATGTCGATTATGAGAAAGACCCAGTTGAGACTAGAGCAGGGACAGTGTGCTATTTGTTTTAGATTTTTCTGAGTTGCACTGATAGTGAATACATTCAGGAACTGACCCTTGAGGGATTGCACAGTTTTGAGGGGCTTTATTTCCCTTTAAATACAAGCTATCCTCCATAGGAATTACACATTGGAATAGAGACTTGGAGAGCTTATGAAGAGGCTAAGATTTGGCCTTGACCTTGCTTATGAGTTGGAGATTGAATTTTTTGAGCGTTGGGATTTTTCTAGAGAGAACAAGCATTCTAATTTCATCTTGATTTTCCGGATTAATACAAAACATATAGTGGGGTTTTGAGTTGTGGCTTTCCCCGAATATTTATTGTGTTATGTGCCTTTGATTTTCTTCCTCTATTGATTATTGTTTACTCAATGTTTATGGGCTTCTGTTGTAAAGAGTAGAAGCAGATTCTTGTCTCTTTCTTTATCAAATTGCATTAGCTTGTGAATCTATAGGATTTTCTACATGGTATCAGAGCTGAGAATAGTGTACTAGAGGATATTTCTAAGTTTTGAGTTTTTGGGTTACAGGTGAAAGTCAAATTTTCAATACATACTTCAGGGTCAGTAGATGGAGGTCCATGGGTTAAGGCTTGAGTATTCCTTGGAAGGCAGCTCAAATATCATAGCCTAGGGGGATAGGATGGAGGTTGTGCTAGAGCACAATGGCTTGAAGGAATTTGTTGAACAAGCAATTCCTAAGCCAACAACTATTGATGCATAGAACTTGGTCGAGTGGAAGAAGTGTGTGGTGAAGGCAAGGTGGATAATCCTTGAGGGAGTTTGAGATGATATTGTCTTGAGTCTCCATGGAAAGGAAACCCCACATGCTATGTGAAAAACATTAACAGACTTGCATTAGAATAGCAGTGATCAAAGGAAGTTGGCATTGAAGCATAAACTTCGTAAAATCAAAATGGAGAAAAGTGAGACGATTCAAAAGTACTTGACCAAGTTCACTCAATGTCAAGATGAACTTGGAAGTGTTGGAATCATGGTTGCCAAGGAGGATATGGTTAGCCTTGCTCTTCTTGGACACCCAAAGAGTTGGCATAGTTATCAGGACTTTTTCAATGGTCAAGAGAAGTTGCCAGATTGGGAACGACTATGGTCGGATTTGATGCAGGATGAGATCAGGAGGAACACTAGGGATGTCTCTTCATCAAAGACTGATGATGAAGAGAATTGTGCCTTAGCGATTAAGGTGAGGAAGGGGAAAGGTAAAATTTCCCATTCCAAATCAGATTCTTGTCATGAAGGTAAGAAGAAGGACATGACAAACGTTAAATGCTTTCATTGTCACAAGATGGGACACTTTGCTACCGATTTTCCATTGAAGAAGTCCAAGGAGAAGCCCTTAGGAGAAGCGCTGGGTTAGGCTTTGGCCTTCCAATTCAAATTGGACTTTTTCCTCATTGAATGCATCATGTCTTCAATGATGAGAAATGTCTGGTACTTAGACAATGGAGTTTCATTCCACATTACTGGTGACAAAGAGTTATTTAGTGAACTAGAGGAGAAAGATCTCAAGATGCATATTGAGATGGGTTATGATGGTAAGTATAGTGTTATTGGTGTAGGCACTAGTACTTTTCAGAGGGAGTATGTGGCTCCACTCACCTTGAAGAATGATATGCATGCACTTGAACTAATCAAGAATTTGGTATTCATTGCCATGCTTGAGGATAGAGGCTATGATGTGATTTTTTCGAAAGAAAAGGTGTTCCTTTGACACATAGCCATGGGTCAAGTAAAAAAGATAGGGATTCGAGTTAAGAATCTCTATAAGATAGAGGTAGAGGATTGTGATGCTTTGACTTCAAAATAAAAAAAGATGTTGAGTCAAGACATCGGCGAGTTGTGGCACAGGCAATTGGGCCACTTGCATCATGGGGCATTGAAGATATTGCAGCAAATCTCTGCTGGTCTTCCCAAATGTACGCTTGAGAAAGTTGATACATGCAAGGGTTGTACTTTTGGAAAATACACCAGGTCTTCCTTTGTAGACAAAGACATTCAAGCAGAGTCTATTCTGGAGAGAGTCCATTTAGATATGTGTGGACTATTCTCGACAACATCCACATCCAAACATAGGTATTATGTTATATTTGTTGATGACTATTCTCATAAATGCTGGGTATGTTTTATGTAGAAAAAGGATCAAACTTTCACAAAGTTTTATGAGTTCAAAGCATTGGTAGAGAAAGATTCTGGAAAGAAGGCTAAAGCTCTATTGAGTGATAATGGTGGTGAGTATGTCTCCAATGAGTTTAAGAAATTTTGTGCAGTGGAAGGGATTAAACGAGAGTTGACAACACTGCATAACCCTCAACAGAATGGGGTTTTCAAGAGGAAGAACAGGAGCATAGTAGGGTTAACAAGGGAAATGTTGCATGATCAGGGACTACCACTACAATTGTGGGTTGAGGCATGCAACATAGCGGTTTATATTTAGAACTATAGCCCATGTCGAATAATTGAGATGAAGACATTAGAGGAGGCTTATTCTAGTAAGAGGCTAGATGTTGGTCACTTCAGGAGTTTTGGGTCATTGGTTTATTGCCATGTGACCAAAGATGCATGGAAGAAGCTTGAGCCAACAACAAAGTTGGGGATCTTTGTGGGGTACACTGATACACCCCACAACTATTGAGTGTACATGCCAACTAGTCGGATGATAGTGGTTTGCAAGGATATCAAGTTCGATGAGGAGAAGGTCATGTGAGTATCCCTTGAGAGGGAGCTTGAGATACATGTGAATGAGGAGATTTTAGCTCCTAAGGTTGAGGGGCCTCAGATTGATGTGGAGTAAACACATGCAGAGGTTCAGATAGTGGAGACATCCACTCAGGAAGAGTCTTCTAGAGAGGAAAGATAGCACACTAGTGAGCTTGACAGATTGTTGGATGATGCACAGGAGAATGTGGGAGCACCCTCTTCTCAGCGCAGATAAAGGAGGTGACCAAAGAGGTACACTGGATACATGGAACTTACCGGTGCATGTGTTGTGAAAAATCTATCTTCCTTTTAGGAAGTAGTGTAGCAATCGCTTTGGGTTGATGTGATGGTGGAGGACTATGACTCCATAATTCGAAACAACGTTTGGGATGTGGTCCTGAGACCAGAGGATAAGTCAGTTGTGAGCTCCCATTGGCTTTACAAGGTAAAGAAAGTTGCAGATGGTAGTGTGGAGAAGCATAAGGATAGATTTGTGGCCCATGGCTTTTCACAGGTAGAGGGGATTGACTATGATGAGACCTTTGCTCCTGTTGCAAGGTACTCATCAATCAGATCTATTTTTGCACTATCAGCACAGATGGGTTGGAAGATCCATCAGATGGATGTGAATACTACCTTCCTCAATGGCATGATTGAGGAAGAGGTGTAGATAGAGTAGCTTGAAGGTTTTTAAACCTTGGAACGTGAGTCGCATGTGTGCCGACTCAAGAGAGCGTTGTATGGGCTGAAGCAAGAACCCCGTGCTTGGTACACCAGGTTAGATAGCTACTTCACTAGGTTGGGCTTTATGAAGAGTGAAGCAGATGTGGATCTGTATCACATAGTGCTAGAAGGTAAGATGTTGATCATTGTACTTTATGTAGATGATCTTATACTGACAGGTGATGAGAAGCTCATTAAATCTTGCAAGGAGGACCTTGCAAGAGAGTTTGAGATGAAGTACATGGGGATCATGCATCACTTTCTTGGCATGGAGGTATGGCAGGGAGATGGGGAGTTGTTTGTATCTTAGGGTAAGTATGCCAATGAGATACTCAGGAGATTCTTCATGCATAGCAGTAAACCCATGGAGACTCCTCTAGCAGGTAACTAGAGGAAGGAGGATGCTACTTTAGGGGAAGTAGTGGAAGCTATTGTTTATAGGGAGCTTGTGGGTTCACTCATGTAATTGGTGAACACACAACCAGATATGTGCTATGAAGTTAACCAGCTTAGTCAAGTGATGGTTAGGCCTACCAAGCTATATTGAAAGGCAGAAAAGCATGTATTGAGATACCTCAGAGGCACTAATTATTTTGGATTATGGTACATATGGACAGAGGGAGTGAAGATTCAAGGCTTCACTGATGCAGATTGGGCAGGGAGTCCATTCGATAGGAGGAGCACATCAGGAGGGATCTTTAGTATTGGTTTAGCGACAGTTTTTTGGTACAGCAGGAAGCTGAGATTGGTTGCACTCAGTTCGTAAGAGGTAGAGTACATGGTTGCATGTCAAGCAACATGTGAGGCTATTTGGATGACAAAGATCCTGGTTGGTTTGTTTGGTCAATAGATGGATCTGATAGTGATTTATTGTGATAATCATAGTTAGATCAAACTCTCTGAAAATCCAGTATTTCATGATCGCTCCAAGCATATTGATATCTGGTATCATCATCTCAGAGATTGTGTATTGAAGTGGATCATGTTGTTAGATTACATTCCCACATAGGAGCAATATGCTGACATCTTGAGAAAGGAATTGTCAAGATGTAAATTCGAGTTTCACAGAGACAAGATCAGGGTAGTTGATAATCCTTTTCTTGTTGATAGGGAGTGTTGAGAAATGGCAACAAGAAATTCTAGTTTAATTTTTCTTTGAATTAAACTGTGAATTAAATTCTAATTCCTTTCTCATAGCAACTTAAAATTAGTTAATTAATTTTATTAGACTTACTTAACTTAGGAAATTCGAGTTGGAAGTCTTTCTGTCATCATGTGTATGTTCTCACTACTTTGTAGGAGTCCAATGTGAGTTAATTGTGAATTGTAAAATAAAAGACTCAGTTTCATGAGTTAGTGTAGTTAAATTAGTTCTCAAACTCATTGAGAGAACTAATAATGAGTTAATAGTTAGTGGCGTCACTAATTAACTCCAATAGTGATACTCTAGTTAACAGAATATTTAATCATCAGAAACTCATGCATTTCAATTTTGAGAAAGACCCTATTGAGACTACAGAGCAGGGACAATGTGCTATTTGTTTTAGATTTTTCTGAGTTGCACTGATAGTGCATGCATTCAGGAACTGTCCCTTAAGGGATTGCACAATTTTTAGAGCCTTTATTTCCCTTTAAATACAGGTTATCCTCCATAGGAATTACGCATTGGAATAGAGACTTTGAGATCTTGTGAAGAGGCTAAGATTTGGCCTTGAGATTCTTATGAGTTGGAGATTGAATTTTCTGAGTGCTAGGATTGTTCTAGAGAGAACAAGTACTGTAATTCCTCTTGATTTTCCAAATTAATAAAAAATAGATAGTGGGGTTTTGAGGTGTGGCTTTCCCCAGATATTTATTGTGTTATGTGCCTTTGATTCTCTTCCTCTATTGATTATTGTTTTCTCGATGTTTATGGGCTTCTAGAAAATTGCATTGGCTTGTGAATCTATAGGATTTTCTACATCAATCGCAAGTTCAGTGACAAATCCTTCTAATATGTGATCAATCCAGTGATCAACGGTCCACGCGATGTTAATTTTTGAAGCTTCCAGGCACCTCACTAACTTTAGAGTCCACACAATATGGTTGTCAAGTCTCCACGTACCCTGACTATCCACTAATCTAGACAGCCACTCATGTAGTTTGCAGGGGAAGAAATAGAAAATGGCTTGATGGGGCCTAACCCAGGTTCAAATTTGATTGCGCTAGCGAACAAAACCCTAACTATTGGTCCTTACGGCAACAACGTGCAACGAGCAGGCTGCATTCTCACCTGAAGTAGTATTGGGGGATGCTAGAACCAGTTTTATGCATCCAGAGGCTTGTGTTGTGGTTTCTTGATATCCCTTTGGCTTAGATCTGTCTTCATGTAGTTCTAATCCTTCTGATCCGACAACTACTACAAATCTATCTAATGACTTCCCTATCTTCATAAAGGTACTTAATTGTACTTATCATGCATAAATATTACAAATCTACTAGTGTTGTGTAGTAAAATAAATTTTAATTCACATAAAATATATCACAGAGCGAACATACATAAACTTTGTAGAATTAAATGATAAGACATATGCATCAATTTTGGCCCAAAATAGTCTTTATTGAGTGTAAATGTTCAATTACAGACTTCTTCTCCTTGTGCACTCCGCTGCAAGGGCCAAGGTACTCAGCCTACAGACTTACTAAGGTCTCCATGCACTCAGTTGTAGGAGTTTTCCCCTTTCACCTAAGTATAGGAAACAAACCTTTCCTTCGTTAGCATCTTGCCCTTACAATGATCTTCACTAATTGATTGCGGCCTTACACTGACTATGACTCATTTATTTACAACATCTTCTTTAAAATACCATGGACTGTAGACCATAGGTGGGTCTCAAAACAACTCTATCACATACCCAACTAAGGGACTAAAGCCCCTTTGACTTCTATTAGCTTCATGCTCCGCTTCCACATTTTGTAGAGACTTTACATTCATTACAAAAAGAAACTACAAAATTTACTCAAAATTGACTCAATTGACACCAAGGACCCCTTCCCAGCAATGCTACAACCTCAAATGCAATTCCACAGATTTGATGGGTTCGGTTCTTGCTGCTTGTAACGCTCCTAGCATGCATGTCTCCTTCATATGATCCATTTATTTTTGTAGATACCTTTCCTATTCAATAGGGATTCTTTGGTTGTTATACCCTCCCTCCCACCCATTTTTTGAGGGAAGGGCCATTTTATCTCATATACCCAAAAGTTATTGTATTTAGTCCTAGCTCATGTTTTTTCTAGGCACATTATGTAAATGGGACACATTGTATTATTTTATGGCTCATTTATGCCAGCATGTCATGTACCATTCAACATGTACTTTATTGCTTAGGTTCATTTTTTTCAGCGCATCTTATTTTTTTTACTGAGTTATCTTGGCAAGTATAGGTATGCCTCCCTCGCCTCAGATCTGGTACTACAACATAAAAATAGACTTACATTTGTCTCAACCCCTCTTTCATTATACTCTATCACTTCAGCTCCATTAGTCTCTCTCTCTCTCTCTTTGACTCCACTTCATTGTCTAGTGATTATGTCCTTACAATGTACTTTGGTCATACATTTTTCTCCTAACTCTCGTACGTTAGAGGGCATTCTGTTATCACCAAAAATTGATCATCTAGCCATAATTTACTATATGGATCGAAGTACACCATGTAGGGCCAATCTTACCATAGTAAAATTGCTTTCACTATAAGAAATTACTTAATAAACAACATTTGTTAAGTCATTTATAATTAAACCCATGAAAAATAATTAAATAAATCACTATTTATTTAATTATCTTCTAGGAATAATTAATTAAACCATTGTTTAATTAATATTCCTTGTCATATTTGACCCAATTATGAGAAATAAATAGATAATTCATTAATTATATTATTTCTCTCTAGGAATAATTAATTAATCACTAATTAGTTATTATTCCTTGTCATGTTTGACTAAATCCCCTAGGAATACTTAAATAAATCATTATTTCTTTATTATTCTTTAACCATATCTTTTGAGATGATAAATAAATAATTTATTTATTTATTATTTCTAAATAAAATTTTATATACTTTTTCCCTCCAACGAAATATAATAAAATATTCCAAATAGTTAATTCT
Source organism: Pinus taeda (assembly GCA_000404065.3). NCBI lineage: Eukaryota > Viridiplantae > Streptophyta > Pinopsida > Pinales > Pinaceae > Pinus > Pinus taeda. The sequence continues at coordinate 40,274 of APFE030715606.1, read as the reverse complement.
AGAATTTGGTTAATAATACTTTATTATTTCCCATTATTCAATAATAACCTATTTTTTTTTATAAGAAGAAGGATTTTATATTCATTCTTCACTTTTGATTATATTCATTGTTGCACTAACTGTTGTAACTCTAATTATTATCACTCTCTATTGGGCAATGGATCCCCCCCCCCACATAACATGTTTTTGAGGCTTAAAGCCTGAGTTTTGGTCAATGTAATGTAAAGACTCTATGAAGTACGAGCATGGAGTGCGAAACTCTAGATTGAGTCATAGGGTTGTCCGCCCTAAGAAATTTAAAATAATGTAAAGTTGTGTTCCGCGGACCATGAAATTGTATAAATAGAGCGAGGCTCTAAGTGTAAAGACAATTTTTTGGTAAGAAAGCAATAGAGAGATGCGAAGGCGTGGTTAGAAGATAGAAGTGGATCTGAAGTGTATTGGGTCATAGTAGTAGGAAGAGGCTCTCCAGCTGAGTGCATAGAGGCCTAGTAGAGTCCATAGCCGAGTGCGCAGACCCCTGCAGTTGAGTGGGCAGGGCGGGGTCGGGTCTATAATTGAACTGAACTTGAAAAGGATTATTAATAAAGATAAGTTTGATTCGAAATATTGTGCATCTATGGTTCTATTTATCTTTATGCATTTATATTATTTTTTATTACGTGCACTTACTTGTAAGTTGAATAAGTAATAAGAACATTGGGCCGACACAAACTAAGTCAAAGCACTAATATAATAGTGTAGTAAGGATTGAGATTAGGATAGTACTGTATTCGTGCCCCTTACAGAGGGACACACAAGTTGTTGAGTGGAGCAACGCAAGCGTGTAGGTTTGGATCGCAAACCTCCAGAACCTTCATCAAGACATCCCTAGGGTGTAGAAACCTGGTTCCAGCACCCTCCCATACTACTTAGGGCAAGACCTCAATCTGCGCTCCACGGACTATTGCTGAAAGGGCCAATAGTACTAGGACTTGCTCGGCTAAATCACTTTTGAACCTGGGTCAAGCCCCATGTAGCCAACAAATGGTTCCATTGCCGAGACAGGTATCTGCCTAAGGGATGTCTGATGTCATGCCACTGGAACACAACAAAGAAGGAAATTGAAGAGTGGTTGGACAAGAAGATTCATGAGTTCGCGACACAAGAAAAAAAAACTCCGCAAGTATCTGAGAAAAAGTGGTTGGATTGCTATGTGTATACAGAAATCCATGAGATTTTCTTTGCATCCTTTCCTTCTGAACTGTATGAGTGGATCGTGAGGTTAATCGATAGCCAGGGAAGGTGTATGCTCGACCAACCGATGGTGTGGACTCTAGAATTAGTGTGTAGACTAGAGGCATCAGAAGATAAGAACGCACGAGTTGTGGACGATTGGCTTGACCGGATAATAGGGGGATTTATCACTGAGTTTGCGATAGACATGACCGTGAGCTATAGTGAAGAAAAACAACACTTTCTCAAGGGACCGCGAGGTAAGTATATTAAGTCTTATAATACTTTGATTAAGATGCTATTGTGTGAAAAGAGGGTCATGAAAATACATTAATGTTTGTGACAACGCGAACTATAAAGATCTACAAAAGAAGTGAAGAATTAGGAAATAGTCCCTTAATTTCACCTTCGTGAGAGAGCAAGGAAGAGCTCGCTAAGGTCTCTCTAAGAAGCGCGGTCAGTTAGATAAGGCAATGATTTTTGTAGTTATCACCTCCACCCATGCCACCACCTGTTTCACCTCCCTCACCTCCATCTCCACCCACTCCACCTCCACCACCTCCATAGTTCAGTATGGAGAGCACGATCAAACTACCAGTATTCAAAGGGGTAGGGAATGAAGATCTGGACCAATTCTAGTTCGTGGTAAAAGAAGTATGGGAAGCAGAAGGTGTGACGAACAACAATATTAAGAAGGCTACATTGGTGAGCTCGCTGCAGGATCGCACATTGACATGGTATATCAAGCACTCTAACGACCACCCAAACGTAGGGATAGTAGAGATCCAGAATGCATTGAACAGAGAATTTAGCAGGCCAAAATCAGAGACACAGTCGATCATCAGGTTTAAAGAGATCATGATGCTTCTAGGCGAGACCCCCCAGGATCTGGATCAAAGGCTGAAGAGTACAATCCGTGAGGCCATTATGACGCTAATGGATGCACAACATCACACATGGTTTGTGACAACTCTGACATTGCACTTGAGGATGGCACTGTAACAACAGAAACTCTCCACCCAGGCTGAACCATTGGAAATGGTGACGAGGTTGCATGAGACCCCGATACAAGACCTTGGGTTGGGAGTGTTTGGTGAATTTAGTGTGTTCTAAATTGCTATATAAATTGTCAATCTGGGATTCATAAACTGCTGAAGTGAAGTGCATTATCTATGCAAGATAACCATTTTCTTAGTCCTTTGTCGTTTTTAGTTTTTGATTTGTTTTGGATTTATCTTCTTGTTGATTCTCTAATGTGAGATGGTGTGTGAGATGGTGATTCTAATAATCCAGTATGGACAAAAGTATTCAAGGTAGTGATGGCCTTTAAAATAATTTCCAAACTTCAAAGTGTTCCAAAGGTGTTCAAACTTACAATGATGAAATCAAGATGTGCCTAGATTCTAATTAACAAAATGGTGACCTAGTGACTATGAAACCCAGTATCCTTGCTGCTGTGTAAAAAGGAAAAGACTGAACTCAATGCAATTCAAAAATTGTAAGCAAAGTAAACTAAATCATATCACATCAACTCATTTTTGACCCCTCACCATTTGACTCGCTCTGGGTATAGGAGGTAATCATACACAAATTGAGTAATCCGATATCTAAATTGCATAAAATAAAACAAAGATTAAACTACACATTTATCCTACAATCCCTCACCATTAGACTCGCTCTGGCTATAGGAGGTAACCAAGAATGACATGAGTAATATAATATCTAAATTGCATAAAATAAAACTAAGATTAAACTATACATTCATCATACAATCCCTCACCATTCGACTCGCTCTGGCTATAGGAGGTAACCGAGAATGATATGAGTAATCTAATATCTAAATTGCATAAAATAAAACTAAGATTAAACTACACATTCATCCTAAAATCCCTCACCATTGGACTCGCTCTGGCTATAGGAGGTAACCGAAGAATGATATGAATAGTCTAATATCTATCTTGCAGAAAAGTAGATGAACAAAGCAAAACTAAAGAAATAAGCAATGCTGGAATTAGAACTAATAAAAAAAATCAGCAGTAGGACAAGATAATTCCATCATGTCATTAGTCATCAAAAATTATAAGCACTGCCCAGGCTTCCTATTAGAACCTAAAATGCAAACACTGATCAATTGACAATTAATTAAAAACATGAAAGAAGTTATGGACAACAAATAACATAAATACCATGAGCAAGTTAATATATACAACAAATATCTATGGTATCAAGAGCGTAAAATGAAGAAAAACATAAAGCTATACAGCATTTACAGGACCTTGGTGTACAGGGGCCCTCTGCAACCTCGGTCAATCAGAACCAATCACGAATTTGAACTCAAAATCAGTGTCTTCTCATATATTGCAATGCAGTCATAAAGTAGAAACTAAGTCTCGGCTCGATGGCTCGTACAAATAGTCAAGATTACATAATAGCAGCTAGCTTATACGCATACGAAGATGCGTTATTTATAGGAGGAAATACATAACTAATTCCTAGGGTTTGCGCTGGTAGCCAGACACGTAAAAGACCATAATCAGAAATTTAGCAGCATGGTAGCCGTGGGAAGTAAATCCAAGGAGGTGGTTTGTTGGATTCGGTCCACAGGCAGTCCCCAGGTGTTAGCACACCTCCTAAATCTTAGGATCTTGCCACGCAATCCTCCTCGTGATGAAAATAGAGTCGTGCCACCACAAAACTCCTTGTGTTGACCATCGTTTGACCAGCTTTGACCGCGGGCTTCTGTGGATGATTTGGCTGAACCAAGGGGACACGTTCCATGTCCACGTCTTTTGTAGCTTGCCCATGTGGCTGAGTTCTTCAGTAGACACCTGTAGCATAGAGTTTAACAAAAAGGTTGCGAAAACTGATTCTGGCTGCGAAAAGTGACAGATTCCGCAGCTGATTGAGCAAAAATCTAAATCAAACAACAATCACAAAACATAGTTAGGAAACCATTTATATACTCATTTTAAACTAATATGCAATGATTTGATAGCTTGGAGGTTCAGGTAATTGGAGAAAAAGGCTAAAAAGGTATGTAGGGAAGATGTAAGTTTGGGACTCAACAGGGAGTTCAAGAAATCCACGGGTAACTACAGAATCTATGCCTCGAAATGCAAATTTTAAAGTAGGATAGGGCACCACGGCCAGAGGCGTGCGAGGAAGTATGGTTCATAAAATGCAAAGGCCAGAGCCATGACAAGGATCACAGTCCAGTGTTCACGAACTACTTTGCAAGAGGGGGGCCAATGTCGTTGAGACCAGAGGCACAGGTAGGGCCAAGTGCGACACCCGTGTTATGGTGTGTGATCTATTAGATAGGAGGAAAACACACAACTGATAATTGTCATTTCTTATAGAAGTATACACCGACACCCCAACAACTGTTTTGTAATTTCTGCAGGTCGGTAGGCCACGATGAGTGCACTTGTCGCAACTACAAGTTAATGATGGATCGAACCCCAACCTATAGGATACAGATAGAAATGTGAGCTCTCGACCCAGCTGCGGGGATGGTGCATGCTGGATTTCAAGGGCAAGGTCGAGGACGAGGAGGAATGGGAACAAGAAGGGGCCGCGAACAGTTAATTTGTTACAATTGCGGAGGACCTGGGCATTATGCCTATGATTGCACCAACCCAATGAGGATATCTTGTTCGTACTGTGCTCAGTTTGATCATGAAATAATAGATTTTCCTACATTGATCACACAAATGCATGAAAAAGGGGTATTCCAGCTTCTTCCGACTTAGAATATACAAATGATGAGTTCTGAACCGTGTGAAGAAGACCCGAATGTGAACATGATGCTCAAAAGAGGTGTGATCACAGGGGAGGATAAGGGGAAGCAGCCCGAGGAAGATACATGGGTTCACAAGGCTCTTGCAAAGGAACTTGAGTTTGACTTAGAACACACAAAGGAGACGTTCATGGAAGCTAAGAAGAGCTTTGCAGAGGCCTCCACTTCAGGTAGTAAGGATTAAATAGAGCCAGGAATGGATCCTTCATTACTTACTACCTTTATGGAGACATGCATGAAACTGTTGCGCAACAACAACCCAGTTAAGGGACTACAAGAGATGATCACCAGGTGCACGGGGTCAGGAGAACTGTATGTAGTCTGGAAATTAGGGAAGCATGCCTTGTGCACCGGAAGGGAAATCAGATTGGTTACGCGATTAGTGAGTATGAACTGGATCAGGTAATCCTAGATCTGGGTTTGGACGCGAATTTGTTACTGAATAAAACATGAGAATGCATAGGCAGACTTGTGTTACAGTGGTCCCCTATTCAATTACGAATGGCGAACCAACATAATATTTTTCACATGGGAAGGTTGCAAGGGGTAACAGTTGATCTTGAAGGCACGAGCACACAGATGGATTTTGAAGTGATAGAGATTATCGATGATAGAAATCCTTATCCCACACTGTTAAGGATAGATTGGGCCATTGATATGAACAGAGTCATTAACTTAAAGAAGCAGAAAATGATCATAGAGAAAAACTTGCTACGCATAGTAGTCCCACTGGACCCAGCCGAAGGAGCACACCACACTGAACTAGTGCGCAACGATGAGAGTTGGATTGTATTTACAAGATAACTACGCGAGACCAAGATTAGGTGAATCTGACTGTAGATGGGAGAATGTCGTGGGAGTGTGAAAGCTCCTACACTTCAGATTCAGACGAAGAGGTAGAACAATGGTAGAATCGATTACACGAAGTAGCAACACTGAACTGCAACTTGATGGTTAGATCACTGCATTTCATGACAACAGAGACAAGGGAACTGCCGACATATGATGGATTGACAGTGGTGGATGAATTCCTAGCAAAATTTGAAAGTGTGGTACCCGAATAATAGCGGTTTGATGCGTTAAGGTGGGCACTACGTGCAACACCGCATGGTGGTGGGGCACACATCAAGGCAATTTCGAGGACTGGCGCGGATGCAGAAGGATGATGCGCTTGTGGTTTGGTAGCCCCTAGCCTCGAATGAGAGTTGGGCAGCTAGGACAAAGCAACTTGCGCGCCCACCTGTGTTGATGGGTACAGACGTGTGCTATGCAGCCCACACGAACACACCCCAAACTAAGGATCAAAAATCGGAACAAGACGTAGCAGTAGGAAAATCGACACGCACCACAAACATCCCATGTAGAAGCATTCAAGAAGGTATGAAAAATCCTAAACAGGGTTTACTAGGCAAGAAGAACTGATTGGGACCTACGCGTACCAGCGGTCCGATGGGCCTCTAGGACCACGTACAAAAACCTAAGCGTGGAGACAATCCCAAAGCTTATGAGCAGAGTCGAGGCCATAGTTTTGAAAGGAAGGAATGCTCAGGTAGTAGCTCCCATAGTTGGGACAGTACGCGAGGACCAAGGTGAAGGAATTATGTAGCCGTACGATGAACATATCTAGATTTAGAAAGCCATTCGGTGGGGGAACCTTAAGCTTCGCAAACTCAAAGATCAGGTACAATTGAGGAAGAAAAGCGTGTTAATGGTTGTAGAGAGAAAAACACTGGAAAATGAAATCGCGCAAGCATGTTGCACCGAGGAACTAAGAATGACAAAAGAAGATATAGGGAGCCATACTACTACATTAGAAGATTCCAGTCGAGAATTTGTGGCCCTACTACCATGGCTGTGACCAACCTTTACCAGACAAAGTAACCAGGGGAGTGCACCGCATAAAGAAGAACGTGTGGCACTGAATGTCACGAGGGTAATTGAGGAGTGCCCACAAACTAGGCTGGAAAGTGAATTGAAGCCTCGCACAGGTGGTGTGACCACCTAACTATCTGTAGGGAGCACAGTCTCAGTGCTCCAGGCAGTTGAAAGAGAGCACGGGACTATAAAAGAGTCTGTATGGGAGCTGCGCGATAAGGAGGTTTCGTGTAGGATCAATATGTCATAGGGGTCACAACCGCGCATAAGGGGCTGTGTTGTCACACAGGTTGGCTGGGAGGTGACCATTGGTGTCATTTTGCATGACAAGAGGTCCAATGTAAGGCAAAAAGGAGCAAGCAGTGGGTAATTCAGACATGAATTAAGAGCTAGATTTGGGATGATCTGCCGCCAAGAAGGCATTAATGACTCAGAAGTGGGGGGAATGGTCAAATTCAAATTCGAAGGATGATATAAAATCCCTAAGGCTAGCCTCGAGGCAACACTTGGTTGTGTGAGAATTGAGCAGTTACAGAGCAGTGAGCACTGTGTATTCTTACCATCTTTGATTATAAACACGTGACGACTGCTAGAACAAGAGTGCAACTCGCCGAAGTTACTGCGGAGCCCCATATGGCCCATGAGGAGCTTGGAGAAGCGGCAACTGCGCTAGAAGTTACAAAATGACCACGAACACTGTGGTTGTAGAAAGATAAATAGACTATGGATCCAATCCGTGTATCCCCAAGAAACCCATGGTTCAGCAAATTGTCAATGGCAGAAAAGGGAAAAGTCGTCATTGTTGCATCAGACGCATAGGAAGAAGACTTGCAAGTTCTAATCACTCAAATTAAGGCACAAGATGATGAGGTGGAGGATGTCTCACCAATGCCTTCCACAACAAAGTTACCTACGTACGTCCCCCCGTGGAAAGGGAAAGCCAACATACTGAAAGACCTGGAGGCCACGAAGAGTGTGCTCCAGACCCTGCTCCTCCTCGACGGTATAATATTTGAAGGTCCACCTTTGGGACAAATACCGACCATGAAGTTTGAGGATTGGGACCTCACAAACAATGAGAAGTTCCCACACCTGGCCACGGAAAGGTTAATGAAGCAGAATTGGTTGCGCGGTGTGGAGAAGGCTAGGTTACCCCATTTGCGATGGATACCCCACTACCACCGCACACCCATCACCATTTTCGTCATCAGGAAACTACTATGCCTGGTGCATGATGGGTATGTTTGGCTGGAGGAGCTTATTCCCATCATGGATGACCTAATTCATAGAATTTCTCGACTGCCCTTCAAAGGACATGACCCTGCGGCCATAGCAGGAAAAAGCAGCGACTTGGTCCTCACAGAAGCCATGAAGGCCAAGTATAAACTAGAGAAGAAAAAGCAGGGGTACGCAATCATAAACATTAAGGACAAAGGGGTGCACATAGCCACCCAACTGCTGGTCGACAAACTGATGAGGAAATGTTGCACCGACAAAGTACCATCGTCTATAATTGCACTTGAAAAGCAATGCGCGGAGGGGGTCCAGTTCAACTGGGCACAGTTCCTTTGCGAGGAGTTTTTGACGAACTGCAAGGAGGCCCAGGAGCAGGGTAAGACCTTCCACTATGCATGGTTTCTCTTATCCATCCTGTTGGTTGCTGGGGAACTAACAGAGGACATCCAGTTCCCTAGTATTGAGCATGATTTGCTAGAAGCTGCGAGGTATGCCTCCCTCTGGGCTACCAAAGAAGTGAAGAGGATTCGCGAGACGAAGGTGTTTTGGTTATTCATGGAGGCGAGCACCCGAATGTGGATCAACCGAAGGCCGCACTTGTCTCCTACGGTTCATAACAACTTGCAGAGCATGGCAGAGTTTAAGGCAGATATGCATAACCTATATATCTGGGCACGCAAGGATCCCGTGCAGAAATGGGTGAAAATTCTGTTCATCGCAACAGATGATGCGACCTTCATAGTAATGGAGTCATGGCCTCCGAAGTGGTGCGCCCCAGACTTGGCAGAAATGGACAAGGCTACAACCTAGCAAAGAAAGAAGGACACCAAGCTGCGCATTGTGCAACTGGCCGAAAAGAGGCACCAGGAACAAGAAGCAGCTGCACAATAGAAGATGGTTGATGCAGCAGCAGCAGCATAGATGGAAAACACCACAAAAACACCAAAAAGAGAGCCCAAGGAGGGCGAGCAGATGTCCACGGGGCAGCAGAACGGGGAAGTGGACAGGATAGAAGAACGCGCAAATCCTAGTTCCACATTGACCCAACTCAAGCGGTCATGTGGCCCTGAGAAAACAACTCCCAAGAAGAAGGTAAAAGCAACAAAGACATCTGTTAACCCAATCACGCTCACAAAAAGTGATCTGTTTGACATCAGGGAAACGATTCGCGAGGTCACGAAGGACATGCTCCAAGAACTGAGGATGGGGCAGAACACTGTGTTGGGGGGCGCTCAGCACGCAGCTACAAGGCTTACAGGTACAGTCCCCCCAAATAGGTACAATGGCTTAGTACGTCATAGTAGGAATCGCCAAGGTCAAACAGACACTATGCGCCCATATGGACAACCCTTTCATATTGCCCAAAGGTGCGTTAGCAATAGTAAGCGAGGGTGATCGAGCTGTGAAGCAGCATGAAATCCATTAGCTTGAACTTGGCAGCCCTACTACGTGAAATTATGTACCAACTATAGGATGGGGTCATCGCAGAGCTCCATGCCCTGGAAGGTCGCGCAATCCAGGTCCTAAACGAGCAGAAAATCAACATGGACCATCTTAGCCTCTAGTGTGATGAGTTGGTTGTGCAAGCTTGCGGACTAGAGCAAGCGGTAGAGGATGCATGTAGGAGTGTCCCAAAGTTGGCCGTGCCAACAAAACTACCAGTAGTAGAGCAGATCCATAGATTGGCGGCCAGAGTCCGCAAGGCCAGGGATGAAACAACGAAGGTTTAGTTGGAGCTAAAGCTACAGATTGCCAAGCTGCGATTGAAGGCATAGCCCTCCACGCCCCCAGAAGTAAGAGCGCAGTGCACCCATGCTATCCAAACAGGGTTGGAGAAAATTGGCTAGGCAACACAGGATTGTATCGGGATGTTGGAGCAAGCACTAACCATGCTTACACACCTATAGGAAGACCCAAACCTACAACACCTAGAGATAGAGGCGCATAAGTTGCAGTAGGAGTATGATAGTGTCTGAGGCACTGTGTAGATGGTTGTCCTTACTTAATGACTGTCCATACTACAGCAGGTATAGGGCACTGAAGGACCAATTATACGTGGCGCGCCAAAAAGAAACCCTGCCTAAAGCACACATCCAACCATGGATCGATGAAGCTTCACAATTATAGCTACCATTGAAGGGAAGCTGGCACAAATGCAGGAACTTTATGTGGTTAGACAGGAATGTGACCCTGCTCACGAAGGTTCAGAGATACGTCTGCAACAAGTACAATAGACAGTGGAGCATTGTGCTGCGAACACCCAAGTTGTGCGAGACCTACTGGATGGACTTCACAGAAAGATCATCGCACCAGCAGAGTGACTCGGGACGAGTCACGATGATTGTGTTGAGGGCCTGTTGGGTATCAGATCCCCCCCCCCCCCCACAACATGTTTTTGGGGCTTAAAGCCTGATTTTTGGTCAATTTAATGTAAAGATTCCGCGAAGTACGGGCGCGGAGCGTGAAAATCTAAGATGAGTCATAGGGTTGTCCGTACTAAGAATTGTAAAATAATGTAAAGTTGTGTTCCACGGACCATGGGATTGTATAAATAGAGTGAGGCTCTAAGTGTAAAGACAGGTTTTTGGTAATAAATCAATAGAGAGATGCGAAGGCATGGTTAGAAGATAGAAGTGGACCTGAAGTGTATTGGGTCGTGGTAGTAGGAAGAGGCTCTACATCTAAGTGGACAGAGGCCTAGTAGAGTCTGCAGCTGAGTGGGCAGACCCCTACAGCTGAGTGTGTAGGGCGGAGTCGGGTTTGTAATTGAATTGAACTTGAAAGGTATTATTAATAAAGATAAGTTTGATTCAAAATATTGTGCATCTATGGTTTTGTTTATCTTTATGCATTTATTTTATTTTTTATTACGTGCACTTACTTGAAATTTGAATAAGTAATAAGAACATTGCGCTCGCATAAACTAAGTCAAAGCAATAATATAATAGCGTGGTAAGGATCGAGATCAAGATAGTATTGTATTCGCGATCCTTACAAAGGGATGCTCAAGCTGCTGCATGGAGCAGCGCAAGTGCGCAGGTTCAAACCGCGAACCTCTATAACCTTCGTCAAGACATCCCTAGGATGCAGAAACCTTGGTTCCAACACCCTCCCATAATACTTCGAATGATACCTCAGTTCATGCTCCACGGACTGTTGCTGAAAGGGCCAGTAGTACCGGGATTTTCTTGGCTAAATCACTTCCGATACTGGGTCAGGCCCCACATAGCCAACACTCTAGCACACCATTTTTCTTTTCCATTTGAGTGCTCATTGAGCTCAAACATTTTGTTTTCTAGGTTTTACATATTATAGAGGAGAGAGCCTCTACAAAAGCTAAAGACATTGAGGATAGCCAAGAACCCATCCCACAGAGGGCGACTGGTAACATTATTTGTTCCCTTCACAAGGGTTGTTTAATAAAATATATTCTTTATATATCTGGTTTCCATTGGATTATTGGGGTTACTTACACTTATTTTCTTATTTCATTTTGTTGTTTAATTATTTCTGTTGCATAGATTATGTCTTTGGAAAGTTTTTTTTCCTATCATTTGTTGTCGATCCACATTGTTTAACAACCATTTTTACTGTTAGGGTTGTTTGTCATCCACAGCCTAAAGTGGTTTCTTTTCGTAACACTTCGAGAAGAATACTACATAACAGTATTCCCAGGAATCAATGGAGACCATCACATCCTCAACAACTCCCTCAAGAGCTACTGTGGACCTGTCTACAAGCTGCAAGACTATTGTGGTTTTTCTTAATGATCCTTGGAGATTCAGTTTAAGCATAGTCTCCTTGGTCATCACATTGATGTCAGCCCCGAGATCAATCAAGATATGGGGGACAGTGATATCATCGATGTGCACATCCACCATAGGACTTCCAGGATCTAGAAACTTTGGAAAGATTACCCACCCAAAATTAAATCAGGCCGATGTCCAATGACATTAATGGTAGGGTGTCATTCTTTCACCTCCTAGGATGTTTTCAAGCATTTCTCCATGATTAACTTGTTCTATATGGGTACATCCTTGATAGCTTGGAGGAGCGGGATTTTAACACATAAGTTTTTCAATTCACCTAGAAGTTTAGTTTGTTCTGGGGTGTGCTTGATAGGATGGATCAATCTCTCAGGAAAAGGAGGTGGATTCGCTTGATGGACACTCTCCCCCTTTTCCTCTTCAAGCTCCATAGGTGGAGATGTAGGTTGATTATCTAGAAGCAATCTTCTAGACCTGAGGTTGATTTCTTGAATTTCCATGGCATAGCAGGGTAATATGTTTCCCTACTATAGACCTGCTATGCTTTTCCTTTGTTCGTCTTGGGATTTCGTTGAGAAGGCATTTGAGGTTGCTTAGGTGGAGTAGGGTGAAGGAGTTGTGGTTGAGATGGAGGTGGAGCCAGTAAGGCTGGAGATTGGTTGTATAGGGTCCTCCACCCCTCGGAAGGTGCATTCCACTAAGGTTATGGAGGATTATATGGCTGAAATTGTTTGTTGGCAAGTTGGGAATGGTATTGAGGTGAAAACGCCCAGGGAGAAGAGGTGAACCATGAAGGATGAGAAGAAGGGAACCAAGGGGGAATGGACGCATTCTAGTTAGGGTTGTAATATGAATAGGATTCCCCTTGCATACCTTTATGGTATGGTCAAGGTCCTTGAGGCCTCCTTTGGTTGATATGTGAAAGTTGTTCAATCACCCCTTCAGTTCCTTGAAACACATATTTCAATCTAGGCATAGAAGGGAACTTGTCTGTGGAGTGTTTCTCCTCACAGACCGATCAGATCTCTGTAAGATTCAATGGAAATACATTTCTAGGGTGCCTTTTGGTGCATCTAGGGAAAAAGACAACTAAGGCTCTTTCTGCTTCCTCTTGCTTCCTTTTGATCTACATGGTGTCCATTTGTAGAGAAAGGGTATGCAACATTTCACTCTTGAATTCTTCCAACATGTTCCTAATTTCACTTGTTATGGATGTGTTGGAGGGGGGTGAACTGGCCAAAGCTTGACTAGCCCTACCCTTCTTTATGGCTGCACTAGAATGATTTTTGAAAACTATCTTAATATCATCATAGGGTAACTAATATATGTTCCCTCCTGACAGCATGTTTAGGGTTTCTAGGAGATCTTCCATGATCCCCTCTAAGAAGGACTAGCTTAAGTTATTTTGAATTGAGGGTGCAGCTGGCCCTTTTGTAGCTGAGTTGGAACCTTTCCTCATAATCTTCCAAAGAATCATCATGTCCCAAGGTCATTCTAAAAATTTTCTCTTTGGTATTGTTGGACCTTCAATAATCAATGTACTTATTGTTGAAGGCTTGTTGCATCTGAGCCCAGGTGGTGATGTTGTCCCTTTGAGGGTGGATGGAAAAAATTTCAATTGTTGGTCATCAGAGGCATAATCATAAGTTCGACATATGAAAACAAACTCAAACAAAAAGGTATCAGGTCCTATGAGGTCAAGCCATGGAAGTGAGGAAGGGAAGAGGGGCTTATGTTTTTCATCCTAACATCTCCATTGGTTTCTATGATTGGAAAAGCACCCTCAACTCTATTCTCATCTCCTTATCTATCTTCAATCCCATTTCTATTTTCAGCCATGGTGTAGGTTAGTGGAATGGTATATTCTTCTTCCCCATTAGGCTCTTCAAAGATATCTGGTTGTTCGCCTAATGGGTCCTCTAGCTCACATCCACTAAAGAAAAGGGAAGGTTAGATGTTAGATGCAGTGGGGGTATTTGGCAAAAAAAATCCTAAGTTCTATGTACTCTTATTAGGCATGAAAGGATTTTATTTATTTATTTATTTTTTTTTCAAGGGTATTTTTTCAAAATTACTTGCAGAATGGAAAGAAAGCAAAGATTTTCAACTATTTACTGAATGGAACTACTTGTATAATTGGAAAGAAAGAAAAGATTGAAACTATTTGTTGAGTGGAACTACTTTGCAGAACTGGAAAGAAAGCAAAGATTGCAACTATTTGATGAATGAAAAAAAAAGCAGAAATCACATCTACTTAGACACCCTCCCCCCTGCAACAGCACCAAAAAGTGATGAGCACGAGTATTGCAGCAAGAATGCTACAACTCCTAGGGCTACCAACTTTACTCCATTAACCCGGGGTTCGTACAAACTTGGAGGTGGCAGTGTTGTATACACAGTAGAGGCAATGGTATACCCTTGTCACTTGTCAACTAGGGCAACATACCACTAGGGTTTTTCAAACCAATCTTCTATTAACTAGAAGGAGTCTGACTACCAAATGGAAAGGGGAAAATTACTCTTAGTGCAGAAAGGGAATGTTGCCTACTCTAGGAAAAGTGTTGACTTGGAAGGTGTTATAAAGTGACATGAAAACATCTAGCTGAGCATCTACACATTTTTCTTGCAAAAAAGACCTAACTTAACCTTGTATATAACATCTAGTTATTTGGGCTAAATGAGCATGGAATTTTATCTAAGAACCATTATGACGCATGCATGCATGTGCTAACTTAGAAATTGCAAGAACACTTTTTTGATTTTTTATGAATGCAAATGCTAATTTAATCATTTTTTTCTTTAACAGGGCAGACAAGTATGGGGAAACATGTCTGGAATGGTCTCAATGGTATGAAAGCCAATTAGAGGCCTAAAATAAGTTTATATGACCATTTCTTCTCAATTCGATCTTAAAACGGGCTGCTACAGGGTTTCCTGTAGTACTACAGGATGTCCTAGTTCTATTATAGGATGCCCTCTTTTACTACAGGAAATAGGCCAAAAGCATATAAGGAGGTAGGAAAGGTAGAATGAAGTGTGGGAAAGGTGTCTGATGGAGAAATAAGGCATAGAGGAGGTGCATACTACCCAAGGCTCAGTGCAAGGCTTCAAGATGGTTGGACTTGCTGAAGGAAAATGTCCACTTTGCTTACAAAACAAGAATTCGGATTAGGGTTTGGTGTACTTTGGCAGTGTAGGTGGATAATATTTGGATGAGGCTAGTGATATGAGGTCTCCCTGCAGACTAGAAGCTCCTGCAACAACATACACTATTTTCTTCATTTATGCATAATTTCATTTATACATGGAAACAATGAGTTGAATGTAAGAAAAACAGAGTTATTAGTAGCTAATGGCTAAGTTTATGAATGGAAGTGCTTCTAAACCATAGCAAAGTCAAGAGATAAAAATGAAAATTGCAGATACTTCTAAGAAAATTAGAGACAATGATCCATTCAAAAAGAAACCCTAGGTTATGCAGTAATCAAACAATAAATCTATTTTTGGGTTGTGTGAATGGAACCCTCAAATCATGATCCCATAAGGGAGATGAGGCAAAGGCCATTGTCATAAGATTTTTTGAAGTGTTTAATGTAACTATTGTACCACTGATCTATCTATCCACAAATGGAATCAAACCAAGTAATCATCCAAATACTTGCATATTAAAAAAAACCAAAATCACTTCAGCAGCTAACTATTAATGTAATCTAAGAATAGTACAGAAAGAGGAACCTCTACTGCTAGGGTTGGGCCCTAACCCAAGAGCTTCAGCCCTCTGAGTCAACCCAGTGCTGGATAAAGGGAATGCTTTTCATTTTCATTAAAATATCAAAAATACATCATAGTTATCAGTCACAATGTATTAGCTCGAAAATGCCTCTTGGCTACAACAAAAAAAGTTGAATCCTAATGAGGCTCTAGGCCTTCTTATTTATATAACGGAAGTTTCATCTACTCATGTTATGACTTATGATTTATGGTGTTCATCCAACTCCTTAAATGATGATTTTTTCTATGGATTTTCTATAGAACCCTTATTGGTACAATAGCAAAGTGGTATGTTGAATGTCCACGAGCTTCGTTTAACAATTTCAATGCCTTAACAACTACATTGCTCACTCATTTTCAATTCCCTATCCAATATGAAACTAGAACCAAACTTTTGACCTCATTGAAATAGTCTGACTCCACTCACATTTCTGATTATATTCATGAGTGGCGACGTCGACGTCGTCTGATCAAAACCTTCATCCCTAATCAGTTACTGACTGAATGGTTTATCAAATCTTTGTTACCATTTTGTTGTAGGGAAAACCCAACGCCCCCCATTTATCATTTATTTTCTTCAAATAATGGGAACCCTTTACATTAACTTTTGGGTAAACACCTTTTATGATTTTCATTTACTTAATTGTCCTAAAATTTTGCTTTTCTTTTCATTAGATTCCTATTTTGATTTTTTCATTGAATTCGTCTTTTAGCAAGCTTTCCATTGATATTTGTTTTGCATCATTTGGTTAACTAATTTGTAAATAGCACTCCTTTGAAGTTTGATCATTTTGTCGCCTGAGTTAAAAAAATGTAGAAAATGTATAATATTTTAACTTTTGTAATTAAAATAATCATCCATTATAAATATTAACTCCTAGTTAATTTTTATTAATTTTTTTCATTTTTCACTAACTGTCCTACAAAATGATCCAACAAAATCACAAAAGAGTTAAAAAAATGTGTTTTTGGGATCTAGGTAATTTATTCCAATATCTTATGTTAAAACAAATTGCCAAACCCAAAATCTCAAAATGGAAAAGTAGTTGTAGTTCATTTTGTAAAATTTTTAATGACATGTGGGCCTCACTTCACATTACTGCTTCCTTTCCAAAATCCCAAAAAAATAAAAATAAAAAAAAACCTGATTCGATTTCAAACTTACGATACCGCAATATCGCATATCACAAGTTTCAATGTCCACCATTAAAATTTCTTTAGTCGCTGATAATTTCATACACGTGCCTATTTCATGTTAATTACACCGTAAGGCATTTCCCTCTGAAATGAACTTCCCTAAAATCCACTTGTCATTCCTCTGTGCCGTTAGATTATGTGTTAGATTATTAGAAGATTGTTAATCGTTCGATCAAGGGAAGGTAGTTGACTGGTTGCAATTGTTCACGATATTTGAAACAGTTGCAAACCCTCGCCTGAATGCTTCTAGATCGGAGCCTGAAAGATTTGTCTGTACCCTTTTCATCTTCTCCACTCTTGGTTCCCGTGCTGCCTGATAAACCTCTGAAACGAGCTCCATCAAATATCTGGGGCAAATTTTATACATGGCTTTCCTGAACGTTTCGTTGTTTCCTTCTGTTCAAATCCTTCAGTTTCCGCCCCCTTTACCCCAGTTCCATTCTGGATTACCCTCCAAGATAAAAAAATCTATCTGCCTGCACTGGATCATATCTTTTTCCAGGGATTTGGGGTTTTGAAGGTTGCTCAATCCGCGGTCTGTGGGAATAAATAGCATATGCACTGATTAGCGATCTCTGTGTTCCGAATTTGCACGGATTTTCGCAGGATAAGAAGAAGAGGCAGCAGGGGTTGCGGTCAGGGTTTGCGCATTCTGTGAACTTGCATTTGGCTAAAGTTCGAATTGTACAGCAGAGTAGAAGGATAAAATGAAATGCGTACGTCGAGGAGGCCGATGCCATTATTGAGGTAGAGAAAGTCGAAGATCCTTTTAAATCCCTGAGTCAAGTGTGTGCAGTGCTAGGAACTCAATGGGATGACGAAGGAAAGGGCAAGCTCGTTGACCTTTTAGCACAACACTATGATATTGTGGCCCATTGTCAGGTACTCACCCATCCTCCGTTTTTTTCATTGTCATTAAATCCATCTTAACTGGTAAGTATATTTACTGATTATACTACATCTTTATCACAAGGAGGGGAAAATGCAGATCACACCGTATACAATAGCGAGGGAAAGAAATTTGCTCTTCACCTTGTCCCTTATGGCATAGTGAATGAGAAAGCCCTATGCGTTATTAGGAATGGAGCCATTGTGCATCTTCCAGGACTATTTGAAGATATAGACGGGCTTGAGTCTAATGGAGTTTCTTGCAAAGGAAGACTGTTGATTTCTGATCGTGCTCATTTACTATTTGATTTCCATCAAACTATTGATCGAATGAGAAAAGCAGAAATTGCAGGGTCGTTAATTGGAATGACAGAAAGAGGGATTGGTCCTTGCTATGCAAGCAAGGAAATCCAGAATGGTATTCAGGTAAGTGATTTGAGGCACATGGATACATTTCCTGAGAAGTTGGATATTCTTTTGCATGATGCCGCATCCCATTTTAAAGGCTTTGGGTATAGTAAAAGCATGTTACAGACTAAAGTGGAGCATTACAAGAGATATTCTAAGCGAATAGAACCTTATATTGCTGACACTGTTCATTTGATGAATGATGCATTCTCAAGCGGGAAGAAGATTTTGATTAAAGGTGGCCAGGTGACCATGTTAGATGTCGGTTTTGGAACTTATCCATCTGTCACTTCTTCTAATCCATATGTCGGTGGAATCTGTACTAGACTTGGTATTGCTCCAAGACATATTGGTGATATGATTGGTGTGGTATGTGAGATGATTTTTTATTAACATGCATATGCAAATTCATTCAAGTTAAAGTTTTAATGAAAATTGGATTCATCAAGAAAGTTTTAAAAATTTACTGATGACTAACCACGGTTTTGATCTGCAGGATAAAGCGTACACAACAAGAGTTGGTTCAGGTCCTTACCCAATAGAACTCTTGGATGAATTGGGTGAAGATCTTCGATCAGCTCGACATGAATATGGCACCACAATTGGCCGGCCTCGTCGTTGTGGTTCGCTAGATCTGGTTTCACTTAAATATTCTTGTCAAATCAATGGTTTCTCAGCACTTTATCTGACAAAGCTTGACGTACTTTTTGGGTTATCTCAAATTAGGCTTGGGGTAGCCTATAAAGGGCCTGATGGAAATGTGTTGAAATCTTTTCCTGTGGACCTTGACCTTCCAAAAAAAGTAGAGGTACTTTCCTTTCAATTCAGAGCCATGGATCTCAATTACTTAACGGGCAACTTAAAATAGTATGATTCTATAATTATTATGTATGAGTATTGCAAGCATCTTGAAAAACATTTTGTGATGCATAATAGTTGAAAAAGGGGAATGTCAGGCATAATAAGTGAAAAACTACTGTGAATAGATGTTAGGTCGGCATCTACAAGCCTGTGTTTTGATCTTTAGATTATACAAATACATATATGGTTCAAATCCATAATCAGTAGAATAGTACCATGTAGGCAACAACTAAATGAAGCATATTTGTTTGTACCATGGAGGCAACAGTTACATTAATGTTAGCCTATCTGATGTTGTCTGCTTAAGCTTCACATCCTTGTGAGGTTTAATCAGACAACTTCATTTACGATGATCATTATATCGAGTTCTATGCTGCAATCTCTACCTTTAAAAAATCAGAAATCCACTATTTTAGTACTCTACATTGTATATGTATGAATTATTTTTGCTAAAACTTACTGAAACCTTGTTTGCACTGAGGATTTGGCCCCATAATTTTCGCCTCTTGAAACTTTGACCCTCAATTTGTTCTTGACAACACATTTTTGCATTATTTTGACTAATAAATTTCATGGATCTAACTGTTAATTTTATTTTATTTGGTCATTTGTGTTGGACCTGCTACTAGTTTGAGTCTCTCTCGGTATATAGTTTTATTTGTATCTTTGTAGATAATATTCTGCATATGTCATATTCCTTTTTCCTTGCAGTTTGTTTCTAACATTATGTCATGTCAAGGTTATTTGAAATCTTGTTTCCTTCAGAAAGTTTCTCATTTCAAAATCAAATTTTGATAAAAGCATTTTTCTCTTCTTTGGTACCCAATTCTAATATAACTTGGTCACATGCAGGTTATTTATGAGGATCTGCCTGGATGGCAGGCTGATATATCTAAAGTGAGAAGCTATCAAGACTTACCATCTGCTGCTTGCCTCTATGTGGAGAGGATCGAGAGTTTACTTGGAATACCAATCGATTATATTGGTGTTGGGTCAGGTCGTGATGCTTTAATAGTGATGTAATAGGATCACTAGATTTTAAAGTCATCCCATGGAGTTTGCTATCCAAGAAGCAGGTCAAAAACATGCACGGGAACTTTTAATGGCCTAACATTCCCTGTGTCATTTTTGGCTTTTGTGACTTTTTTATATCAGTCCCTTGTCCAAAACACTTTGCTTAGTCTAAGTAGGAATAAATTCGAGAAATTATAGGCTCTTGTTTTCTCCAATGCATGAGCGTTTGATGACAGAGAGGTATTAGTAACTCGTCACTTCGAAACTGAAAAAGGGTACGTAACCAACAAATCATACTATCGTATCTGAAGAAAAAGCAGCAGCTAAAATGAGAAATTATACTAATGCATATATAGTTTACTTGCATGATAATGATGTGTTTTCAGCTATAAAACACTGTTTGCAGTGGCTGGTAAAATTCAGCTAGTGCAATTGTCTTGGATATTGAAATTTTCCATCATCTCCTGATTTTCTGCCACTATTTCACCACTGGTTGATAAACTTACAATGTTTCTAGCTGATATTTTCAAGATTCTTGGAATTAGTGTCCAGTTAATGCCCAAGGGTCGTAAAATGGAGTGTCAAGCATGTATTAAAAGGTTCATGATGATAAGGGGTTCCATGACCAGTGAAGATATCATCCGAAGATCTTTCTGGCTTTTTCTTTTCGATCTTCAAATAGGGAAGAAATCAAATTGCACTATGGTGAAAATTAGCGTGTGCAAAAGTATTCTATTTTAGGTAAAAGATGTGTTGATCGTTTGAATGGTCAGTTTTTGGTTTGGAATGAGGAAGTACAATTTGATGAGGGGCTTGAAAACATTTTAGACACTACAAGAATTTTTTAATGATATTTTGATTATATCAAAACTAGATTTACCGTTCACTTAACTTCTAGAAAATTGTTATTATTTTGACGGAGTATCTGATTTGACAAATGGGAATCGTCAAGTTTTTTTAGACCTTTCAACTAAAAAATCAAATTCTTGGAGACCCTTGAACAAAAGGTATTTTTGGTTCTAGACCTTGGAGACCCTTGAACTAAGAGTAGGGTTTCATTATTGGTATATCTCTAGGTTTGGGGTTATTAAAATGTTTCCTCATGTCCTAGAAATACAAATTCTTAGATAAGATGAAGTAATTTTAGTTAATACTTTCAAGGTATTATTGGTTGTGGACCTTGGAGACCCTTGAACTAAGATTAGGGTTTCATTATTGGTACATCTCTAGGTTTGGGGTTATTAACATGTTTCCTCATGTCCAAAAAATACAAATTCTTAGATAAGATAAAGTAATTTTAGTTAATACAATGGAACCATGTAAAGTGGTAAATCTTTATTATTATTATTGTATTTTTAATTTATTTTTCTTATAAATTTATATTTTCAAGCGAAATTTTAAAATTTTGTTATATATGTAGTGCAATTAGTTAATATTTTGTTTTTAAAGTTTTATAGGTTTTAATTTTTGTTTTATTTCAATTTTTCTCATCTCTTTTGTTTTAAACTCTTTAATTTCTGTTTGATATGATAATGTGATTTAATGATGATATTTTAATGACTTTTTGCTGCTTCTTTCTTCTTTTTTCTTTTTACTTGCCCTTTATATTATTTCGAAGACATTATTTAAATATTTATTTTCTTTTAAATATTTTATAATGTGATTTAATGATGATATTTTCATGACTTTTTTCTTCTTCTTTTTTCTTTTTACTTGCCCTTTATATTATTTCGAAGACAATATTTAGATATTTACGTCATAAGGTGTTTCCCGCTGAAGTGAACTTCCCTAAAATCCACTTGTCATTCCTGTGTGCCATTAGATTATATGTTAGACAATTAGAAGATTGTTAATTGTTTGATCAAGGGAAGGTAGTTGAGTGGTTGCAACTGTTCACGTTGAAATAGTTGCAAACCCTCACCTGAATGATTCTAGATTGGAGCCTGAAAGATTTTCCTGGGGTACCCTTTTCATCTTCTCCACTCTTTGTTCCCATGCTACCTGACAGACCTCTGAAATGGGCTCCATCGAATCTCTAGGGCAAATTTTATCCATGGATTTCCTGAATGTAGAAATGAGATCCGGATCAAATAAGGTCAGAGATGAATTGTCTGACGACGACTGCTGCGTCCAAATAGTTTTCGTGATTAAATCTTTCATCCAAATGGTTTTCGTGATTTAATCTACATGAGTCGAGGGCGAATCCGCCCCAGAGGAAGAAAAGCCATTGAGAAATCCATTGCCATTGTCAAAACTTTTCTTCATATTCATGTTGGGTGTTGTTGAAGATGCCTGCAAATTTTCGTCTGCAATTTTTACACCAGGAGTAACCTTGTGCCTTTGACTGGACCCATTTCACAGTTTGGAGCTCTTTTGCATCAGAAAAATGATGCTTTTGCTGGTAATCCAAGTCTTTGTGGTCACCCACTGACAAATTTATGTTCAATTCCTTCAACACTCTCAGATCCTCCAAAAATCAGCTCACCTTCAGCAATTGCAGCCATGCCTGTTATCAACAAGGGAAAAGGTCTGAGTAAAGGCACCATAGCTACCATTGTAGTTGGTGATTTTGCAGGGTTAAGCCTCCTTTGTGTAGTTTTTATGTACCGTTACTGGGGAACAAGAAGAAAGAAGGAGCCAGAGGATGGGCCTAATACCAGGAATATTCAGTTGGACGACAATGGAGACTATTCTTCCAGTTCGGGTAGAGTTGGATGGCTCTACCTTAAAAAATTTGATGCGAGCTGAGATGGAAGTGTCTCGGACAATGGAGATCAACAGCAAGGAACTTTTTTGACATTAAATGGAGATCTTGACATGGAATTAGATAAGCTACTCAGAGCCTCTACATATATATTGGGTGCCAGTGGTTATACTATATTGTATAAGGCAGTTCAAGAAGATGGGCCGACTTTTGCAGAAATGCGACTTGGTGATGGTGGTTTGGAAAGGTACAAGGATTTTGAAGCAGAAGCTAAAGCAATCGGTAGGGTTAAACATACCAACATTGTTCGCCTCCGAGCTTTCTATTGGGGTATACAAGAAAAACTATTGTTTTATGACTACATTCCACATGGAAGCTTGGAAAATGCCTATTATGGTGGGTTCTCTTGTTCTCTTTTTTCCATTTCATGTATATCTGCAGGAAATCTCGTTCAATTCGTTTCTCCATGGTTGTTTTTTATTTTTTTACAAAGATAGCCCTTCAATCACTTGCATATTATGAGTTTCTTATGGATTCCACGATCTCCCCTCTTTAGCTATTGTTGGTAATCACAAGCCTGCATATTATGAGTTCTAACCAAGCTAATCCTTGGGCCTATCTTTGCTAGATTTTTATCAACTAACCTTGGTGGCATTTGATATTATAGTGAATTTTCATTTGCTATTATTCCAAATAGTCTGCAGACTTATTCAGAAGTATCCCACTAGCTTGGTAATTGCACAAGTCCCTGAAATCGAAGCCATCACCAGTAAGGCTGATTTCTCCATGCCTTTTAGAATGATTGTGTATGAAACTGTAGACCTTGAAAGTCATTTCTATATTTTCTAAAGGATACAAACACCGGGAATAAGAAAATGAAGGAAAGTGAAAGTTGCAGGTTGTTTATTCATTTAGAGTTATTTTTCTGGAGATTCTTACTCGGAAGCCACCTTCAGATAAGGATTTTGCAGCATGGGGTCAAAACTTTGTTGATGACAAGCATCGCCTTTTAGATCCTACTCTTCGACCAGAGGTTGAAGGAAGGGAGGAAATCTCAGTGTCTGTGGGGATTGCATTGAATTGTGCTTCTACTTTCCCTCAAAAGAGACCATCAATGAAGGAGGTATTGCATTTTCTAGAAAAAATGCCATCATCCATAACCAATTAACCAATTCTTTCTTCCTATGTAGCATCCTTGCTTTGACATAAGTTGGATAGGGATGAGGAATTACACCCACATTCCATATTCAATAGCTCTACTTAGAAATTGACATAACTCATATAGACACCTCTATGATTGGGAATCAGCAACAGACAAACTTTGCTGTCAACTCAGTTGCTTATGAAATGGCCGGAGTCTTCTTAAAAATTTCAATATTTCTACAGTTGAGGATTGTAGGAAAGCTCAGGGATCAAACTTAACTCCATGCTTATGAGGCATCCGCGTTCTCACAGTTTACTTGCAGCTCATTCTCAGTTTTAATGGGAAGGTGATATATGGTGTATTATTGTTGCAGTGGCAGGTGTTACACAAAAATATCGTCACCTTGATTATTTGCAGTCGGTGCAGGCCTATCATTACCTATACCAGCTTCCTAAGCAAGTCTTAATCCTCAACTCTTCAAAACAAGCTTGAGAAATGAGAGAAAGACATCAAAAAAGCAATGTAACTCTGGTTCCACACTTTCTCTTACTTTTGCCTATGGGCCCGCACCTTTTGTTCAAGTTATCTGCATACTTATACACTCTGTATGTAAATGGGAGGGTGCATACCCCTGCAAAAGTCAAAAGGCGCAATCTTTATCTTAAAAAACTCATCTTGGGTTAATTCTAGAGAATTCTAGAAGAATTTGTTACGTGGATTGTTCGCTCCAAGTGGTTCATGCATCCCATCATAGGAGGAACTAATCCCTTGTTGAGAGGAGCTATCCCTTTGAAGGAGGATCTAGTAACTACCCTCCATTGCACTATAAATTGAGGCATTGGGTTAGTGGCTAGGGAGGTTAGAAGCTAAACTTTTGAGGGTAAATTATAGTGAAATCAAGACTTCCTATTTGAGCTTAAGAGGAGAGATCACATACCTTTTTGGCTTCATTGGGGAGTGAGTGAAGCTTGTCAAAGTAGAGGAGACTTCTTGTTGGACCCTAGGAGGAGCTTGTACAGCATCAAGGCAAAGTTTGTAAGGTTCTTCTCCTTTTGAATTAATACAATCAAGCTCATTTTTCTCAACAAGTATCTCATGTTATTTGTTTCATGGACTCCTTGACTTTCATGTTAAATATGTTTTATAATATTGGATATTCAGGTGCTATTTAATCGTTTGCCTTGTTTGTGCTTGCAGGTTTGCGACGAAGGAACTTACTTGGAGCGAAGGCATCTCTGAACTTGCATTGGACATGAGGTAGGCCCTTAAACACATTTGTTTGCCATTACGTATAAAGCGCATTTAGAGAAAGATAGTGTCTGGTTGGTTTGTTTGTCATTAGGTCTTCATTAGATTCTAGGAAGGTCTGTCTTTTCCGCAAGAACGACTAATTCCGCGTGACAAAATGGCGACTCCACTGGGGACTTGATTGTTTTCCTCGTTTTACTTTGACTTGAGAAACTTGCCTTTTTGTTTTTGTTTTTGGCTTGTTGTGTGTGGATTTGGGTAGACTTAGTGGATTTAATTTTGTTTTTTATTTTTCATTACTTTGGTCGAAGTCCGCAATCTGCACGTGTATCACAATGCGCACCTGTATGCACTTTTACTTTGTGCACAGAGCATACCCGCACCTGTGTAAACTCTGAACCTTTGTACCCTGCTAAATTTTTGAAAATTTTGAATTTTGCTCTTTAAATTAGTTTTATTTTGTTTTTGTAGTGGTTATCCTCTGCCCATACCTGCATGTGACTGGTTGAAATCTTTCCTTGGTTTAATTTCATTAGAATTAGGGTTTTAGGTGAAATTCCTAGGAGTTTTTCTTGTTGGGTTTGTTTTTTGATTTGGTTGTGTAGTGGCTCTGAGCTTAGAGGCTGTAGGGACTTTAGATCGCCTTAGTGTCTACCAGTCTTCTTATGAGTCTGACCATTTTTGAAATCTCCCCTTGTTGAGGAATCCGCTTTGAGTTTTCTCTTTACAAAACTTCGAAAAGCTTGTGATTGAAAGTTTGGATTTTCATTTTCAAAAGGAAAACAAAAATTGGTTGTTCTTGAATTATTTGTGATTCTGGACAAATTGGTCCTTGGTTTGCTTATAGCCAAGTAAAACATCCTCAAAAGGACTTTTTGTGAGATTTTACTTCAAATAGGTTTTCTTAGTTTGTAAGTCTTAAGTTTGCTTTATTCAATCGTTTTATCAAAGATTTGCTTTAGTTATAGTTTTAAATGTTTTTTTTAACAAAAAATGAAAGGTCTCTTTCGAAAAAGTTTGTTCTTAGTAGCATTTGAGTTTTCGAATGAAAAGAGAAATTCTTGTGGAAATAATTAGTTGTCTCTTTTTTGAGTGCATTGAAACGAATACTCTTCTTTTGATTTGATTGTTAAAGAAAGATTTGTTTTTTTAAGTATTTGCATCTTCCAACTCTTTCCTAGCTAGAACGTCATTGAAGAGAAAAGATCGTTTAATCATCTTAAGTGCATTTTTGTAGTGATTTTGAGTCAAGTCTTTACACCACAAGTTTCATCTCCATCACCTCTTGAATTAATCAAAATCCATTAAAAATCACGCTTAAAATAAAATCAATCTAGCA
>APFE030715603.1:0-27069 GCA_000404065.3 Pinus taeda | reverse complement strand
GTCTCAGATTAGACTGGGGGTTTTGTTGTAAAGCTGGCAGAGTCGGTTGAGGGAGTGGAATAGTTCCTGCTGGCTAATATGTGGATTTTGGCTAGTTTGTCTGCCAGGGTGAACCTTGTGAAGTAGGGGGAATCCATTGTGGAGGATATGAGTTATTCTGCTAATATGGTGGGGCGTAAGGAAAATTCGGCCAGCCGAATTGGCTTGTTTGATTCATCCACGGATTTGGAGAAGGAAACGGCTGTGATGACCAGTTCGCAAATGGGGGTGGAGAATGGTTTTGCCACATACTATATTGCTGAGCATTATACTGCGGAGGCTGGAAAGAAGAAGTTGGGTATGAAAACATACCAGATTGCCTTGGTTGCCATTGGCCACGCTGGTTAATGAAGTATGCTGGTTCTGGCTCTTCTTCTACTTCCTTATATACTGCCTTCAATCCAGGAAGCGAGGGGCAGCTCTCAGTAAGGTGGTCTTTTGTACAGATAGTACATGTTTGAACTGCATCTAGTGGACATTCCTTGTGGCTATGTTGTCTTCTGCATCGGGGGCAGAAAATCGCCATATTTTGCTCCGCCTCCATCTGCTTCTGTTTAGCCTACACAATATCAAGTTGTGTAGTTAATGTCCCCAGAATATCAGTTTTAAAATTTTCTAATAAATTTCCAAGTTCTACTCTTGTTACTCCTTCTGTTGATATTTTGTTGTCTCTGACAAACCGATCATATTTTGCTGGTTTTATCCTTGTGCTGCCTCTCGAACTCCTGATACATAGATCAATGATGTCAACAAAATTCTCTTGATAAATATCCCCTTTTCCCATGATATTTAATGTTTCAATCCACTACTCCTTCATGCCTCTGATCAATGCAGTTTTTAACACACTATCAGGCAGAGGTAGTGATGCATAGGGGGATCTTTGTAAATTATACTGGAAACGTTCTACGTATTCTTCTAATGTTTCATTTGGTGTAGCTGTCATTTGGAAAATTTCATCTTTTAATTCTCTAGACCTACAATAATCCTGATATTTCTTTAGGAAAGATTCTTTCATTTGTTCCTAGTTATTTATGACTCCACCACCTAAACCCATAAACCATCTTAGAGCCGCCCCTTTCAAAGTGGAGGGGAACAATTTTAATTTCTGGGGGTCAGTGGTGTAATAATATCCCCTACATAGCACATCAAATTCAAATAAGAATGCATCGGGGTCCTCTGATGTAAGTCCATGAAATGTAGGAATGTGTTGAAGAGGGATTGATTTCATGGGCGCATTTGCTGCGGAAACCACTATAGGATATTGCAATGTAGAAGTTTGAGTATTTGGCTGATTCTGTGCCATAGGATCGAATATATGCCAATAACCTTCCGAGATTTCTAGGAGGGTATTCCTAGGTTGAGAAGGAACGGCCTTGGCAGGGATTGTTTTAATAACACTTCCCCTATCTGGAATTTCTATCTGAGGAAATGGGATGTCTTCAATAATAATTTTTACCGCGCTCCCCTTATCTGGGCTATTTAACGGCTGGATTATCCTAGGAGGAGACCTTGGCTCTCCTACTTCCCCTGTTTCGCCTTCTCCTTCACAAAGATTACTTAGATTCCCTTCCTGCAGTCGTTCTGGAACAGAATTTTCAATTTCTTGAGTTCATCAGTCTGTCTATGCACCTCAGCAAAGGCTTCAGATGGTGATGCTATGGCCTGAAGGGAGCTAGTGGGATGTTTAGAATTAATCTTTCTGGGGCCTACTGACGGCTGAGATTCAGTTTTCTTATAGATTTCGTCTATGAAGGTTTTTCAGCCAAGGGTCACCGGCCCTTTGGCTTTTTCGGGTTTGGATGGAGGTTTGATATTCCTTTCTGGCTTTTTCTGCTTAGTCATGCACTCTAATAAACTACTAAATCCTATTCAACCAGCAATTCTGCTAGGAGAGCGGATGGTGGAGCAGGGCTTTTACATGCTCCGTACGCAGGTTCTTACCTTCCGTTTTTAAGATCCAACTCTCCCCTAGCGGATTTGCGCACTACTCTGTAAAGGGCAAATGGCTATACTCTTTCCTCGGCAACGGCGCCAAAATTTAGAGCTATAACTAGGCACTCTCACACCTCTAATTATCCTACATTAATAAATCAATCCAGGAACATTTTGTTATTACAAAGAGTAACTCAATCCGAGGCTATTCGTCCGAGTAATGCTTAGTAGTATAGCGTTCAGAAAATACAAGA
Organism: Pinus taeda; assembly: GCA_000404065.3. Lineage (NCBI taxonomy): Eukaryota > Viridiplantae > Streptophyta > Pinopsida > Pinales > Pinaceae > Pinus > Pinus taeda. The sequence goes on along the minus strand of APFE030715603.1, from coordinate 24,844 downwards.
GTAAACAGATGCTAAACTATAACTAAATTACTCCTAAAAAGATAGAATCACACAAGACAGCTTATCAGTCAAGGGTACGGAAGCGATAACCCATCCCTCTAGAAACTGATGGAGAGGAAATTAGAGCATGGACCATAGGTCCGGGAGCTAGGCAGTGTCTGCTGAGGCTCATTACAGCCTTAGACCTTCTCTCACACCAAAACAGCAAATGAAAGTAAATGGAACGATAGTAAGTAAAATGGAACAGCAAATAGGAAATGGAACAGTAGTAAATGGAACAGCAGTAAATGGAACGGCAATCAGAAAAACTAAATCTCGCAAGTCAGAACCACTCACACTCTGCTATGAAATAATACTCTTCTCTCTTAAAACACTGGATGGAATATACTTTATGGAACAACACTCATTGATGAATTATGGAACGACAATAATCGACCATATATGCACACCTCGCATTAATATAGTAATCTGACAATTAAGGGTAATATAACTATGTTTCCAAACAGAATAACATTACTTTCAGATTCCAATAATCAGGATTTCAAATGAATCAAATGATAGTAATATTCAACACAGACGCTCTGTAACAGAAATAACTGGTTTGAGACTAAAAGCATGCGATCAACTCTGAAAAGATCCAATTATACATTGCAGAGTCATTATACAAATTTTCTAAGAAAGACCATTAATGCATTGATCGTAACAGAGCATAGCATAGGATATGAAAGATATATTAGACTACCGAGAAATAAAGATAAGCAAACCACGCATAAATCACAAGTATAATGATACAAAAGCAAGTGTCCTTCGAAGCCGGGCCCTTAGCTGCCAATGGTACACCGCCTTAGGTTACTCCAGATGCAAAGATGAAATAAACACCAAGTCTTTTATATTAGCGCATCAACAAACGTACAGTAAACCAGGTCTCAGTGAGACTCGATGATCAAAGTTTTGTCTGAAACTGAAAATTACAAAAACATAACTCCTTTTGCTCAACGATGTTGTTCCTTTATATAAAAGTAACGGCGGGGATATCTAGGTAACAAAGATAAGTAAAACAGCGATCCCTCAGGATCAAAGATCCTGAGGGATTCGCCAAGCTGTTAATCCTTTACTTTTCTTTCCCTCTTTCGCAGAATCGGTATCCCTTCTTCCTTTCCTGGGTTATTCTGCTTTGATTTGCTCGATCTCGTTTGCATCCAGTTCCCTTCTAGAGGGACAGCATTTATTCCTCCTCTGTTTTTCGCTTTTGGACGGCAACTCCTCGTTTCCACCTTTCCCTGTATAGAAAAACAACAATTATCAATGATTAAGCTTTCCATGTTAATTCTTACACATTTTATTAAAATTCTTTATTTCTTTAAATTCATAATGCAGAAAAGGTTACAAATATTACTGAAAAGCCACTAAATTGTTTTTCAAAAGCATACCTTTCAAGTGCTCCACAACATCCACCATTAAAATCAATGAACTTTTTACCTTGAATTATATATATTATATTTAATTTTAATTTTTAATTTTGTTTATATTTAAATTTATTAAACCTTCTTTATTAAAAAATAAAAAATTAATATATATTATAAATAATACTAAATTAAAAAAAGAAAAGAAAAGAAAAAAAAAAAAACAACAACAACAACAACTAAAAAAATATTTAGTAGTAAATTATTAATTATAAAAATATATATATATTTTTATTTAAAATCTTAATTCAATAATTATTTATATATCAGCCTAGATCCATCTTAACATTGGATCTATTAAGAGTCGAGAAGGATCAAATATGTCGAGGTGTAAACCTATTTTTTGAGTGTAAAACTTGAGGAAAGGTTTGCACCTTGAGAGATTTGATCTCGCTTGGCACTTGATAGATCCAGTGTTAAGATGGATATAAGCTGGTTTCAGTCGTGTGTGGTGATACAAAATTTGCTAAACATCTAATTATTTTGATAATTTTAAATATGCTAAATATGTCTAAGATTAATTTGGTCAATATAAATTTGCTTCATTGCCTCAGTTTGTTGAGATGAGAGAGTCTCTTAGTAGCTTGAATGATGAAAAATGATGAAGTACAAATTTTGAGTGCAAAGTGTCAATGTAACAATTTTCATAGATAGAAAATGTGAATACTAAGAATATAGGCTATTACAAACAATCTTCATTCCAATCAATCTGAAACTATTTTCTTCCATTGTTTCGATTATCACAGCTATTAGTTTTTCCATTTTCTCATTTCAATCATATGAAAAGAGTAGTTGGAAGCATAGACCATTCAAATATTTGACGGAATCTATTGTAATAAACAACATACCTTGTCTCTGTTTCTCTCCAATCTTAATAGTAGTTTTCTCCAAAGTCAATCATTCTGACTTATGGAGTGTTAAACCCCAAATAATTTTCAATTTCTATTGTTGCGATGGAATGCAAAGTAATTAACAATGTTGAATGATGGAAAATGGCAATAATAAGAATGTAGCCAATTATAAATAATTTATAGTTTCAAGAAGCAAACATTTGGGGTAAGCAAACATTTTATATACAATGAAAATTCAAGTATTGTATCTAATGTTGAATCATTTTTATGTGCTTACATTGAGAGAGAGTGTGTGTTTTGGGGGTGAGAAGGAGAGACAAGGGGAGATAGAGATATAGATAAGGAGGAAAGGGAAGAAGAGAGAGCAAAGAAGGGAGGGAGGAAGATATATATATATGGAGAAAGAAATGTTAGAGAAAGAAAAAAGGGGAATAGAGAGAGATTGAGGGGAAAGGGAGGGAGAGATAGATATAAATGGTATAGAGAGAGAGAGTATGTATGTTTAAGGGCCGAGATAGAGAGATAGAGAAGGAGAAACAATGGTAGATAGAGATATAGATGGAGGAGGTGGAGATGTGCTTACAATGAAATCAATGCACATTATTAATCTAATTACTTTGAAATTAATGTACATCATACATCTTGTTGCATCAAATCAGAAATCAACCTCTACACTAAAATCAATGAATGTAGTGCAAACAATCAAACAGGATTAGAAATCAACATCTATACTGAAATCAAAGCATCTAGTGAAAGAAATAAAATAGGATTAGAAATCAATATCTACACTGAAACCAATGCATCTAATGCAAGCAATCAAATATGAGTAGAAATCAACATCTACCTTGAAATCAATTCATCTAGTGTAAGGTATTAAATATGATTAGAAATCGACATCTACGCTGAAATCAATGCATCTAGTGTAAGTGATTAAATAGGATTAGAAATTAATATCTACATTGAAACCAATGCATCATGTGCAAGTAATCAAATAGGATTAGAAATTAATATCTAAATTGAAACCAATGCATCTAATGCAAGCAATCAAATATGAGTAGAAATCAACATGCACACCAAACTCAGTGCATCTAGTGTAAGGTATTAAATATGATTAGGAATAGACATCTATACTGAAATTAATGCATCTTGTGCAAGCGATCAAATAGGATTAGAAATCAATATCTACACTGAAACCAATGCATCTTGTGAAAATAATCAAATAAGAGTAGAAATCAACATCGACACTGAAATCAATCCATATAGTGTAAGGTATTAAATAAAATTATAAATTGACATCTACACTGAAATCAATGCATATAGTGCCTATGATCAAATATGACTAGAAATCAACAACTACATTGAAATCAATACATGTATTTTTTGTGTCTATCTCCCTCCTCCTCTCCTTCTCTCTCTTCCCCTCCCTCTCTCCCCCGTCTCTCTCTACTTGCCTCTCCCTAACTTTCTCTATATTTCTCTTCTTTCCTCTCTCCCCTGCCATATATATTTATACCTCCCTTCATCTCTCCTTATCTCTCTATCTCAACCCCCTAAACACATGCCACTCTCTCTCTCTCTCTCACCATATTATATATCTATTTTTCTCTCCCTCTTCCTTTCCCTCTCTATCTTTCCCCCTTCTCTCTCTCTCTCTCATTGACTCTCCATCTCTCCCTTGCCACTCCCTCTCCACCTTTCTCTCTCTATGTCTTTCTTCCCCTTCCAACTTCATCTCTCTCTCCCCCCCTCTCTCTTTTCTCTCTGAAGTCCTCTCTCTTTTTCCTTCCTCTCTCTCCCACGTCTCTTTGTCTCTACCCCCATCATACACACTCTCTCTCCACCCTCCAACTCTGTCATTATCTCCCTCCCTCTCTCCTTATCTCTCTCTCCCTCTCTCCCCCCTCCATATATATATGTCTCCTGTCTGTCTCTTCCCCTTCTTTCCTTATCTTTATCCTCTCCTTTTCTCTCTCTTCCCCTGTATCCTCTCTTCCTCATTTCATATTCATTTCTCCTTGTCATGCCCTCTCTTTCCCTGTCTAAATCCATCTCTCTCCCTCCCTCTCTCCCCCTTCTCTCTCTCTTCCTTTCTCTCTCTCACTGTGTCTCTCACCTCTATGTCTCTCTCCCACACTCTATTCCCCCTTCGGTCTCACTCTCTTTTTAAATTTGATCCCATTATATTGTATTTAAGAAAGTATTTAAGTTGATAAAAAAAAACATAATTGGTTGTAAAATATTAAACCTATATTTTGGATCAATCATGTTAAATAAAATACAATAATAAAAAGATTAAAAGAATCACCCACCATCTTTCCTCTATCATTGTTAATCACTTTACTTTCTCACTTTGCTTGGATCCTTGGTAGTAGTCATGAGGATGGAGGGTTTAGATATACCTCAGAGGTAATTATAACCCTTTTCCTCTTAGATTTAATTAAACAACGTTATAAAATAAAATATTTGCAAAATATTTTTATTTTGAAATAAGTTATTGTTTTTGGGCATGTGGTATTGATAAGCCATGGTATTGGCCCATGGTATCGTAACAATTAAAAGGCTAGATCCATAACATAATAATCAAAATTCTAGATAGCCCATGGTATTGATAAACCATGATAGTGTCCCATGGTATTATAAATTTCTTCCCTCCTCTCCCTCTCTATCTTTCTGTTGTGGGTAGTGGTCCATGGTATTGTAAAAAAACCTACTTAGAAGTTAACAATATACATGGTAAATATTCATGATTAAAAATCTTGTCATACTTAAATATTAAGTTTTTATCCACTTATTAATTAAATTTATAGATGGAACACATCTATATTAAGTGTTACAAATATATTGATTACATAAAATATAATGTTACAATATTATATGTTACCCAATATTTTTAACCATCCCCACCTAATAAATAGTGGCCATGGGTGGAGAGAAATACCAATTAAAATATAATTTTATTAATTTTTACCTAATATTTCAGGTCAAACCCCACAATAAATATTACATTCTACTTAATATTTCCCCTCACTCCTACTAATTTTATTGAGCACCTTCCATTATATTGAGTTTACCTTCCTACAATTGAAAACAATGCAACAAAATGTAAATTTACAATGATTATTATTACAGAAATCACACAACCCAAAACTTGAACGCCACCAAATATAAATTTATTGGGTTATTATTATTACAGAAATCACACAACGGAAAACCTAAATGCCAGGAAATTTACCTCGTTATTATTACACGATATGCCCAATTGAATCCTCTGCTTCCTTTACTTAAGTTTCTTTGTTAGGAAACCTAAATGCTAGGAAATTTAGCTCATTAGTATTACATGATATGCCCACTTGAATCCTCCGCTTCCTTTACTTAATTTTCTTTGTTATTCAATGAATAACCTAATCGATCTCTTTTTAATTTGATATATTGTTTTCAAAATTGAGTTTCTTAATATTAGCCAACACATTTTTTTTGCAACAAAATAAAAATTTACCTGATTAATAAACCTTAATGCAACAAAATATAAATTTACCTGATTAATATTATTACAAAAATCACAACCTAAAACCTGAATGACACAAAATTTACCTCTTTATTATTACATGATATGCGAACTTCATGAAATTTACCTCGTTATTATTACAGGATATGCTCAAATTCAAGAAGGGTCCTCTTCTGCTACCCTATCTTTTCCTCAAAGATCAATTATCGACCATCAGAAAATACAAGAATCTTACCATGTCCATCAACCAAAATCAAGTCCTAACCTTTGTCAACCTTCCACTTCTACATCTGTATATAATTCATATCCTAATTGTTTACATGATGCTTTGCTTGAACTAGCACAGATTTTTCATTTCTCTGACCTTGAAGTTAAATGTCCTGGATGTTGTTCAGTAGTCTGTTTAAAATCACTTGCAGATTTAGTCCTCCATAAAAATCATAATCCAGTCACAGGAGAAGCTCCACCAACCGCTATTTCTAACTCATCAAATCCCAAATGTTATGACATTCCTTTTCCTCATGACACCATCCTGATGATCCATGAACTTCCCACTCTAGAAAACGAAGACTCAAGGCTTACTGAAATGTTCAGTAAGATGCGTCCCCCAGGAATGCCTAGATATGGTCTAGGATATATTGAATGACTTGGCAGTCTAATTCCACAATCCAGATTTGAAAATCATATTTCTGAAGATTGCAAAAAGCCTTGTATTCCAGAAATGTATAAGTTCTTTTCTTTAATGGATAGATATCCAAAATAGAAAAGTCATCTCGAATGGATGAAAAGAATATTAAACTGGGATTTATACACTCATCCCGATTCAAAGACATTTGATATAAGCACACCAAGTGCTGAGAAAAGAAATCTATCTTTCCAATGGAAACAATACATGGAAGATACATATTCCTGGATTTCTTTTCACAGTTGGAAAGAAATGGAAGAAGGGCAAGAAATTCACATGGCAAATGTAGAGGTATCTTCTACACAAAAACATTCATGGACCAACCATAATGGCACCAAGATAGACACTACCACCAATTTTCCACCTTTCAAAGGAATATTGTTAGGTGAGTCTAGTAATGCAGCAAAAGCTATTCCTTTGGTCCCCAAAGATGAATCTACACTTAGTATTGATGGAAGAATACAAAAAGCCAACGAGCATATAAATTGGATAAATACTACTCTTAAAGGATTAGAAATGAACATGATCAAAACCCGGGACCATAAGGACTATTTTGATTCCTTACATGTTGTTGCAAAAGATGTAAATAATAATCTGAACAATGTAAATTATTATGTTTCTATTTTGAAAGGATTCGTTAGAGAATCCTCTGTTCGAATAGAAAGCATAGAAAGGAAAGTAGATTTTGAATTAAAAACTACTAACAATGTTATGGGAGAATTAGCTCATAAATTTGAAAACCTTTCCATAGAACCCAAAGATAAGCACATTCCTTCTTCTATGATTTTTATCCTACTTGTAAATATCCAACATGTTGTTAAGCAAGTAGAAAAATTTCCCTTTTTATTCCCAAAAGAGAAACCAGAATTACATGAGCAATCTCTCAGCAGATCACCAAAATTCTACTACCCATTATTTTCAAAATATTTCACTAAAATTGAACATCACGAGTCCTCTGAAAAGCATTTACTTCCCATCTATGAGCCCCTCTCAATCCAGTTTTCTAGATATCTAGCCCCTGACCTAGTTGGTAAGGGTAAACTTCCATAAACTTATACCTTTCAGACTAGCTCTTATAAAGATTGGAACATTGACAATCTTAGCACTCGTCAAATCAGGGAAATGATTGATCAAATGTTTAATGAATATAAAATTATGTGTATGCGGGGAAAAATAGAAGTTGAAGCCTGTAAAACAATTCTACAATGTTTTACCTGTACATTGCAAAGATGGTGGGATGTTGAATCATCTCCTACACTTATTACATAAATGGAAGCAGAAGTAGTTAAGTACGAAGAAGGTGATATCATCTATAATGAAGATGGTACTACAAAAAGCAATATGATAAGAGCCCTCACCTCCTTCATTCTTGAGCATTGGTGTGGAGCCACAATTGATAATTGCTAACAAGCATGAGATGGTGCTCATGAACCTCAAGTGTAATAAACTGTCGCAATATGAAGACTTTCATCGTGATTGGACACAACGAATTTATGAAGTTAAAGAAAGCCAAAATGCATTATGGAAGTAGATCTATCTTGCTCCTCTACCTTCTAAATTCGTTGAGTATATATAAAGGTAAGAAGTATTCCATAATTATTTTGAAGCATACACTTGGGGTGAAATTTATTGCAACATCACCAAATCACTGGTAGGACTTTGCACCAGCATGAGGATGAACAAATCAATGCAAAAGTTGTCAAGACTACCAGACAGCAAATCAATTTGTAGTAAGTATGGGCTTGAAATTGATGATCCAATTTTTCTAAGAAGAAAGAGTAAGAAAAGCAGCTAAAAGGCCCAGAGGCAGTCTACAAAAAATTCAAAAATATGTGCTTACAGAACAAACCAGCACAAGAAAGGATCTTACAGATATGTCCCTAATACTCATTATTATGAACCAAAAGATATCCATATTAAAGCACAAAGTCAGGATGGAACATTATGTTGGTTATGTGGCCAAAAGGGACACACACAAATAAATGTCCTAAAGGTAAGAATCTAAGATGAATAGAGGTAAGAAATCACAAGAAGTTGCCTCGCGAAGGTTCCAGAAAGAGACAAGAAGGTCTCCTGGAATCACCTTCAAAGAAGAAGTGCATTTAATGAAAAATGATTGTTGCGACACTTCAGAAACAAAAATCATTACCTCCTATAATTCTGATTCTAGCGTTGAGCATGTAAATATACAACAATGTGAATGTACAAAATGTGAAGATTGCAACTACAATAATTCAAAGTCAGAATCAGAGACTGAACTTACGCCAAATAAGGAAAAAGAAAAAGTATGTATGGCACACACCATTGAAGATGATGAATCAAAAGTCCTGTCCAACCTCAAAATATTGGCAGAAGGATAAATGAAAGAAAAGTTATTAGATGCTTTTCTACAAACAATGCACAAAGAACAGGGCAACAATAGTTCAAAGAAAAATCAGGCTAAAGCTCTGTTTGTAGATGTTACCTATGAAAAGAATACCAGATCTTTTCAAAGAAACAAGGAGCATACCAAGCCAAGGTCCTTAAACTTGTGAGAAGTCAGCACGGAAATATACCATCTCAAAAAAGAAGCCGATGGCCTAAAAGCACAGATCTCTCAGATATAAAACAAGAAGGAACCTATTAAGAATGCTAATGTAGAGATCTATGAAGACAAATATTATTTTGGAATGGGATTTGGAGAAATGAAAATAATGACAATCCAATATCAACAACATCATGTGTTGTTGACCATTGATATCGAAGGAGAAAAGTTCACTTTAAGAACGTTGATTGATTCAGGCGTGGATATCAATGTTATTAACAAAAAGATTGTCCCAGCTAAATTCTGGAAGGTGGCTACACAACAAGTAACTGGGGTTGGAACTCAGACTTTCATGTATGAAGTTCCTATTGCCACCATTTGTTTTGAAAAATATTTTATGAAGTTAAAATTTGCAGTAGGAGAAATTCCCATAGACTGCATATTGGGGAATGTGTTTCTAGTAGCAGTGGAACCCCATGGGTCAGCCAGATTGCCTAATGGAAAAGTAGGATTTTTCATTTCAGTCCCAAATCATAAAGGATTTCTAGAAACACTGACCTTACCATATATTTCTACTCCTACAATTTCCAAAATGGTACAGACAATGTAGGAAGTAGAATTGTCAGAGAAAAAGATTAAAGAACTGAAACAGTTCAAATCTTCAATCAGAATCAAATAAAATCTCCAACTTCCCATAATCATATAGAAAATTACAGAGCTAAGAAAGCACCTAGAGATTGAGTGTTGTTTAGAAAACCCAAAGGCTTTCTGGCATAAAAAGAAACACATAATAGAATTTCCTTTCAAAGAATGATATGAAGGAAAACCTTGCAAGAGTAAGGAAATTCCCATGAGAAGAGACTATAGAAATCTTTGCCAAAAAGAAATCTCCAGTCTTCTGTAGAGAAGACACATCCGCGAATCCAGCAGTCTGTGGAACTACTATGGATTTTATGTAAATAAGAATTCAGAACAGATTAGAGGATTGCCCAGACTTGTTATAAATAATAAACCTATAAACTCTGTTTTAGTAGATGATACTTATCCTATTCCACATAAAGGAAGCTTAATTGCAAAAATTACAGGAGCCAAAGTATTCTCAAAATTCGACATGGAGTCTGGTTTTTGGCAAGTTTCTCTCAAGGAAGAGGATAGATTCAAAACTGCTTTTAGCATTCCAGTAGGGAACTATGAATGGAATGTAATGCCTTTTGGACTAAAGCATACTTCATCTAAGTTCCAAAATGTAATGGATAAAATTTTTAAGCCCTATTTTGAATGGCTAATCATGTACATAGATGATGTGTTAATTTTCTCCAACACCATAGATGAACATTTTAGGCATGTCCATACTTTCGCTCAAGCTATGAAAAGAAGTGGTTTAGTTTTAAGTAAAAAGAAGATGGAATTGTTCCAGACCAAAATCAAGTTTCTAGGACATACAATAGAAGATGGCCAGATAACTTTGGAGAAGCATGCTCTAGATTTTACTAATAAGTTTCTAGATGTAATCATAGACAAAACACAGTTGTAGAGGTTCCTCGATTGCTTGAATTATGTTAGTAATTTTTATAAAGGATTCACAGTAGACCGAAAGATTCTTAACCAAAGATTGATAAAAGAGCCATCACCATGGACAAATGATCACACTAAATATGTCCAGAAAATCAAAAGAAAAGTCCATACATTGCCAATCCTCTATTTGGTAGATGAAGATCTCCCAAAAACTGTTGACAGTGATGCTAGCAACCTTGGATGGGGAGGAATACTAAAGAAATCCAAAGAGGGGACCGAGCAAATTGTACAATTTTCCTCAGGTACATGGAACCCAACAGAGAAAAATTACTCCGCTATAAAAAAAGACTTAAAAGTTGCCTGGAAATGTATAGACAAGTTTGATATACACCTTTTACATAAAAAAAGTTTTCTTAGAACTAATGCTTCAGCCTTGAAAAAGGTACTAACTAAAGAAATAAAGAAGCCTGACAGAGCCAAGTTTACCAAATGGCAAGCACTATTTGCTAACTTTGATTTTGAGGTTGAACATATCAAAGGAGAACAAAACTGCTTGCTTGACTTCCTAAGCAGAGAATACCTGGAACATAATTACCAATTGATGGTTATAGTGACCAAGTGGAATCCAAAGACTTAGCAAGAAGAACTCAAAACATTTCAGATGACACTCCTTGGCTAGTATACATAGGGCAATGGAAGCCAACATGGCAACTCAAAAACACCAAGTTCAGGGATGCCAACTTGCAGCCCCACACAGACTTACAACATCTAGTGCCTAAAAGGAAGATTTATCCAAAATATAGAAAATGGATTCATGATATGGTCTACAAAAGATATATACTAACAACATATCTTGCAGAAAAAGCTTTATATGAAAGCTTTAATGATATAAGTGTAATTTGGATCGAAGGGAGTGATAGGACAAAGATCTATCATAAAAATTACACTATAAACAGGACATGGGACCCAAACCATTTCTCCAAATACATGTGGCCACAGAAAGATCAAGAAATATTATTTCCAGATACCATCTACAATTTCAAAGGTTACATTAATCTATGGTGGAATATTTTATGTCGAGACGAGAAAACAGAAATCCACTACACCATTTTAAAATTTGGGTCAACATCTATAAATAAACTTTTATGGCAACCATAATGATTGAAAACTTGGTGGATGTGGTTTAGAGTCAATAAGATTGCTATGGATCCCATATATTTTGAAAATTATACTCAAAGAGATTGCATGACATGCGCTCAAAATTCTCATGATTGTTTCCACTACCATTGTAAAACCATAGCAGCTCTAAATTCATACATAGATGACTGGATAATGAAGAATTTTATGAGTGGACACTTCCAATGGATTATGTTAACCAAAATCAAGCATGAGATTGTCTTGGGAAAACCAATGATTGTTAGAATAATGTATTCAAAGGATTGAGACACCTGTGGAGCATATGATCATCCAGCACTTGGGAAATTCCCTGGTACAAAAGCACTAGGGACATAATTAAATATTCATGGGTTCACATGGGCTCCTGATATAAAGCATCCACAATGTACAATAAATTATTGTCTCTTGACTATGAGAGAGACTGGGCTTTCTTTCTTGATATTCTCGACAAAAATATCCCACATCTTTATAAAGAAATTATAGTTTTTGTGGGATTCTCTTAAATCTCCACTTTGCATAGTTGTCCTGTACTATTCTGAGACTCATAGCACTTCTCTAACGTTTGGTGCGATTTGGTACACATCTCAGAATTATTGTACAAAAATGTATGGTCTACTGGGTTGTCAGAAAGTTGTCCCCTTCTCATCCTAAGGAGAGGAGTAAGGCTCATTTGGGGACCAGAGTTTTGGAGAGAGTTGAATCTGAGTCTTAGAGAAATTTCTAACTTTGTGTGTTTTGAGTCTGAGAGCTATCTCCCTGCTCTGCATCCGCGAACAATCTGTTCGATCTGTATGCAATCAAGATTGTGGTTCGGTAATCATTATATAGTGACAAATACTAAATATTCTCAACTCGACAGCATTTACAGAAAGTACCATATTCTTTAAAGTAGCTGCAGCATAACAGACATATCAACCAAGGTTATAGTAACACATGCACATACTCCCACAGATTAGAGTGTAGAAAATTATTGAATTCTCCAATTAAACCAACTGACATTTTACTCAATTTCGGAAAAGGCAATATTTCGCTGCAAGCCAGCACTGTTGTCCATGAATCTTCCCCAGCAATTCGAATATCACAGGAATAAATGTTGGCTCTGCTTTGGTCGATCAGCCGTTCACTTTCATTGGAGGATGAAAGGAGAGTGATATGGAAATATTTGTTCATTCCTATTATTCTCGATGATGGGGAAGAAATCATCGAAATCCAGGATGAGGGTACAAAATGTGATGCACTGGCCTGTTGATATACAGATAAGAGTGGCATCGATTCTGGTGAAAGCCTACAAACTAAAACCCAGTTGCACTAAGACGCTAAGCTGCAGCAAGATATACAACAACTATTTGGAGTTGTCTATAGTGGGACTTTTTGGAGTTTCTGGTGCCTAAATCCATTGCAAAACTTTTAGGTGAAATCTTGACTTGTGTTATTTAAACTATTTTTTTAACTGTATATATGAATTCAGCACCATGAAAAACCCCTGGGCACTTCTATTGTGCAGGGTTTACCATCGATCTTGTGATTTCAATGAATTCTTGCCAGATTTTAGAGAAATTAGACTGGAAATATCCACAGAAAAATATTCCAAAAAGTCACACTAATGACAATTCCCACCTAGTCTACCAAGGGGAACACCAGCTTCTTCTACCATGGAAGTTATGAGCCGTACATGTGGATACACAATTCCTCTCATGCCGCTAAATATTTCATGTCACCCATGGCAACCAAGTAGCAATACATCAGGCTGGATGACCTTAGTGCAGGCGTGGATATGAAGATTTATATCGATGGAGGGAATGGTAGTTTCTCTTTACTCAATATGCCCAGAAGCTGCTAATTTTTTCTTTAAGTTTAACTATTGAAGTCAGAATAGATATCTACATATGCAGTGTAATATATTTTCATCGAAGTTTTTCTTTGTTTAAATTTTTTGAGTTTGTTTCTTCTCAACAACTTTGAGCAGTTACTTCCTCTGGAGATCACACATTTGCATTGACTGTATGTTTTGTCTTGTGCATTTGCAGGTTTTCATTTCAGGTCATGACACGTACATCATACTACTACTCTATCTCATCAACAATTATTTTTTGTTTTTGGTACACAATTTGTTTTCTGCTATGTGAGAAAATTTTAATCATTGCTTTGGCAAAACCATCGAGCATAATGGAGATTTTTGTTTTTCTTAAAAATAGGAGGAGAAAAAAACACTAAGAGAGAGAAACAATTGTGCAATGTAGATTTTTGAAAGAAATTCTGCCCAAATGCAAAAGTTTTTCATTTTCATGTTGTCTAGTGAAAGTTTACGGGTTCATGGGATCCTATGACATTCTATGTCAGAACATTGTGATTTTGCAAATGTTTTGCGATGTCTGGAGGACTATTTATTATTTTGAAAATGGATTATAAAATTATATAAAATATAATTTTAAAAATCATTCAAAATAGATATATAATGGTATAAATATTTGTATTACAATGTGGTTTTGTAATTTCGTGTACTTTCCTCAAATTTTAAATAAAAATATCATTTTTTCTAAAAGATTTTATAGAAGATTAATTTTAAATTTTTATCCTTTTTTATTTATTTAATTAATTCTTTTTTTTAAATTAGGTTGGTGGAAGTACGATCAAGGACAAAATTTGATGGGTAAATTGGATAATTCGCTTATCAAATACAGGTAAATGTTTTTCTTCCCATCTCCCCGATCGGGGTGTGAGCTAACATATAACCTCATTAAGACAATGTTAATGTGTTGTACCACGAGGTATAGAACCATCACCCCCCACACGCTCGAGGCAATGGGTGAAGTGGCCTTTTGCATGAAAATGGACAGAGTAATAAGGAAAGGTGACAACAAGAGGAGGGTAAGAAATTTTGTTTACAATTACCCGAGAGGGGAGCCTAGTGATAACCAGAAATACCAAGTAAGGCAAGGGGACTGGAGTGATGGGTTGGTGCAGTGGCTCCACGAGCGAAAGAGAACCCACTGACTGTAAGCGAAGGAACCCAGGTATGTGTTTTGCATCATCTTTCCCCCCATTATGCTATCCTATTTCTAGTTTCATTTGCAGGAAATGCAAGGAAATAATGGGGTGGGGAGTTGGGATAATTGGGGATGGGGGCGTAGGTTGGTGGAGATAGCCTGCAATTACACTCAGAATTCGATGGGAACATCAACAATCTCACTCTGTTTCAAGATTATCCTATCCTATATGGGAATTATTATGTTAATGGGCAGGGAGCATAATGTAGGAGAATGCAATCGCTTCGCTGAAGAAGCTTGGGGGGTACACCCACATATTGGTAGGAAGATTTTGTCTTTTAGCTATGGACAACAAGGGCTAGGAATGTAGGGACCAGGGGATTGGGAAGACAGATGAGAGAATCCTTGAGCATGGGACTTGGCAGGTAATAGACACTTGCTTTGTCATAATAGGAAGTAGGGGGGATGACTGTTGTGTTACAGGGCTAGGGGATGGTTGGCTTCCTGGGTTGCACACCCATGATGCCTTTAGTGCTGGCAGCATAATGCAACTGAAACTGGTATAGCTGGTGGTCGAATGGCAGCTGGGCCACTTTACCCGGGACCTGGGGGATAATGCATGCAATAGTGAAGGTAAGCGGGGGCTTCAATTTGAGTGTAGACCTTCATGTGTGGGGAAAGGGCAAGGAATTTCTATGTATCCTTCTTGTGTCCAAGGGGGGCATGCAACTACAAGCCCGAGGGGGATGGTTGAAGCTGGGGGGATGGAGTGGCACAGTTATACCAATCGAAATATTGAATTATATAGTAACACAATGACAATTGACTACTCAATTGGATATCTTGTCTATAAAATAGGTTTGCAAATGGGAAGCCTACCTTGGAATATGAAACCTTCAGGCTTCGCTAGGCAAAAGCTCGAAAATCGGCTAAACCACCACGTAGTATAAGAGGCTAGGTCGGTGAGATCATGGCACAACCAACAAAGACTCGAGGTCACAGTAAGAAGGCATGGGAGGCCAAACCTAACACTAAACCCATCTCTTCAGACAATCAACGAGGTAGAAAGTCTGTCGAGAGCCTAATCAACAAAGCAACAATGACCTACGCGGAGGGAACCAATGACGAGGTTAGGCAATTGTTAGAAGAATGGGAAGTAGACTTGACAAGGCAGGAGAGTGAGACATAAATGGAGTTGGAGGATTGGATATTCCTCGTACCATATCCCGGGAACATGTGAGGAAGAATTACCCAATACAAACAGACCATATACTTGTACTGGTTGATGAAAAGCTAGTTGGGAAAGGCAATGGAACAGATCTCAGTGGGCATGGTAGTTACGGTTCAAGGACTGCCAAATTACAAAAAGGAATTTCAAAAGGTGCAGTTCCAACTGAATAAACAAGACATCCACCTTGGTGGAATTAAGAAGCATCTACCCCGCATACTGGCTCAGACAGAGCAACCATGATCGAATTCCAAACACCCAAATCTGTTTGGACCAATGTCAACTGAACAACATGAATAGAATGCTTACTTACTTATAGGTTTTTTATATATTCGACTATCTTTTAAATTTGTTTCTGTAGTTACATATGAATGTAAGACTTTAGAGTATGGATGTGGATAGGAAACTAAAACTTATATTGCTTGGATAGAGAGACTTAAGATTTTTTGCTATTAGATGGCATATAATGCAGATAGATGGCCAACAGACTTGGTTTCCCAGTGGGAGTGTTGAGGCAACCTAGCCAGTTTTATTTGGTGTTAATTTGCTTTTTATTAATGAGAAAGGAGGATCTACCAAGCTTAACAAAAAAAAAAAAATCTTTCCATCAACATTTTTTCTTAAAATGATTAAAACGGATACTAGAGCTGTAAAAACTATTAAATTTGAAATGTGCTTTGAGATTTGAAATTATCATACTACAACCCATCACTAATAACCTATTGAAAAATACTACCATTTTAATTAATTTAAAATATATCCAAAATATAAATAAATACAATATCATGTTTTAAATTTAAATTTAAAACTAAAATAATGATAGAAAAAGCACAAGCAATTTGCAATTCAAAACTTTTAAAACTCAGAGTATGGAGTCATAAGATGAAATCAAATACATAAAAGTATAGGAAAAACAAGGACCATGTAAATAGGCAAACCTAAAAAAAATCATAGCATATATTCTTTATCCGATGATTAAAACTACACTTTGTTAAATTTCAGGCTCCTCCATGTTATTTCAATTACTTTAGCCCAAATCAATTCTTCAATTAACAATATTTCATAAATAATTAATATTTTTAGTAATTGAAGATAGAACAATAAATACAATGACAAAGGGAACAATCAACACATTAACAAGAGAGGCTCTATATTTTCGGTCAATGACTAGGGAAAAGACCACTATGGGGAAACCCTTTATGATTCTTCTTCTATTAGATTGTCATAAAATGTTCAACAAAGAGTTCAAGGAGCCAATACAAAATCATCCAGCAAAATTAACCCAAAAACATTCAGAAATATGTTTCCAATATCATTTCATATCAGAGACAAATTTTCCTTTAAGTGGTCAATTGTGGTCAAATGTCAAATTGCAACCCTTGAGCACAAACACATGGAGGAATAGGTGTGTGTGTGTGGTTGAGAGTTTCCAACTGCAAAGGTGAGTATGCATGCCTATGGTTATAGCCGAAAATTTCTTGTTTCAAGCCTTCAGTTAGAACTCCAAACCCTAACACACGTGTGAGCTTCAGACCCTACAATGTCAGACCTGTATGAACCAATTTCCTTGACACAACCTCAAACCTGTGAGTCAATCAATGAATAAGAGAAGAAGAAGATGCTTGGTGACGTCCAAATGAGCTTGAGGTCACCTGTATTTATAGGCTTCCAAGGGCGTTCAATTTCCTGTTAGGGCTTAACTAAACTTTTGTGCACATGTGGCCTTTTCTTCAAAAGTACATTTTCCCTTGTCTGAATTGAACACTTCAATAGTCAAAATTGGTCATATGGTTGGAATTTGTCACTAAGCTTCCAAATTAACACTCCCTCACAGCTAGGGAGAAATTCCAATTGTGTCATGTAATAATTATATGTATCTTATCATCTTATCATGTCCCATCTCTTCTCAACTCTCTCTATTGAAACATTCTCGAATCTAAAGAAAAAGAATCATCGGGGAGCATTAGCTACAACTCTCTCATGAAAATGTAGAAGGTCCTACGGAACACTCTCACCTCATGTCATTACACAGAGGAGCAAACATCTTTGAACTTATGTTGAGCAATAGGAGTCATAACATAGTGGAGCTAACATCTTCCACAGTATGTCGATCAATACAATATTTCATCCATCGTATTGCTCCATGATCTTCCCAACAATGAACATAAAGATTCATGTGGTAGAACACCTGCATCATAATCATCTTGGGTAACACACCTCTAAACACTCTCTCAACCTGTTGACCAAACAAGGAGCAGTAATCCCAACAAGCCCAACTTGTGTGTATGATGCAAACTGGGGTATACTCTGCATAGGCTAAAGATAGGGGAGCAACTTCTCCAACCCTTTGGGTAACAAATAGGGTGATACCCTATTGTCCAGAGATCCCTTAACCCCAACAACCCTCCATCTCAATTCCTCACCTTGGGAGCTTAGATAGGGGAAGAGTGGGCTCAATGTTCTCGATCAGTGATGCCCCTTATCAGGAAGGGTCACATCCATCAATCTAAGTTTCTCTTTGAAGACCAAGATTTTACTTTTCGGTAAAGACTTGGTGAGAATATTTGCAATCTTCTCATCTGTCGATATGTGATGCAGTCTAATAGCTCCTCTCTGTACCGTGTCTCGAATGAAATGATATCAGATCTCTATGTGCTTGGACTTGCCATGAAATATGAGATTCTCTTCCAGATGGATCCCACTCTTGTTGTCATAATATATCACTGTAGTGTCTAGGATTTTCTCAAATAACTCTAAAAAGAGCTTCTTCAACCAAACTGTTTTACAACTGGCCATGCTAGCGACAATTTACTTTACCTTGGCAACTCTGAGTGCTATGGACTTTTGCTTCCTACTGTTAGGCCCCCTATACTACTAGTGTAACCCCTTATTGTTATTAGTACAACCCCCTTGTTATTGTTGTGCCCATGTGGTCCTCATATTGTTGTTATTGTGCCCCATAAAAGCCTACTACATTTATTATTGTACCGTTACATTATTATTGTTATGTCAGCTCTGATTATATTATGACCCCTTAGACTCCTATATATAGAAAGGAGGTCTTGTCATTTGTATCATTCAAGAATTGTTCATTTATGTAATGTAACGGAGGTTTCCCCCTCGAGGATGCTAAATTCTAAGGCATTGATCTATCTTTTCTATCTTTTGTGGGCTAATTTCATAACATTTGGTATGAGAGCTTTGGATTCTAGGGTTTCGCTGCTCCAAATAGGTCATCATGGCATTTTCACTATAACGTTTTTCTGCAACATTTCAGAAGTGAAGAAAACCCATTTGAGACGAAATCACGCTGAACCTTGGGTCCGAATTTTAGAGCTTTGCGCAGTATTTGCAGAGATATTATCTGAGGAAATTGGTCTTTTTGCAGACTCCTGAATTACATTCCAAATAGGTGACCTTGGGAAAATCCTCATAACTTTTGTTTTGAGCATCAGATTGCAATTTCTTAAGAAGGTATAGAAAGAAGACAGACTATATTTTCTTGTGTATATTTGTTAGACCCAAATGTCAAAAAAGTGACACGTGGCACTTCATACAAGTTCGCTCTTCTGAAAAGGTATATAATCAGGTCATCTTGGGAGATTGTGCATAACTCTTTCTTGAAGAATCTAAATTCGATCATACTAGTGGCATTAGAAAGAGGACATAGAGGGCTACTATGGGTTGCAATTTCAGAACTTAAAGATCTGAAAGTGTAGAGTTTCAATCATTTCAAGATTGAGCTCCTGAAATCAAGAAAAGGCAATATGAGGAAGTTTGATGGAAAGGATCGAGTAAATTGGATACTACAGATGGAGAAATATTTTGATCTATATGGTGTACCACTATTACAAAAGGTATAATTGCATCTTCATATTTAGAACTGGATCAATTTTTATGGTATAGAGGGATTTGTTCTCGTAAATAACTTATTACATGGTCAATTCTCACAGAGGAAATGAAAGCACGTTATGAGGATACAAAGAGCAACACCTTCTTTAGAGAAACACCACAACAATTGGAAGAAAAAAGAGAAAAAGGGCTTTGTTACAATTGTGATAACAAATATATTAAAGGTAATAAGTGTGCTAAGAAGAAATTATTTTACGTTGATTGTGGAGAGGAGGAAGAAAATGATCAAGAAATGTCAAAAGAACAGTAGATGCACCAGGAACCAACCCCAGAGAAAGAAGAAATGGATTCGACCATATCTTGTAAATCATTTGAAAGAATTACCACTCCTAAAACTCTCAACATAGAAGGACATATCAAGAAGAAAAAGGTTCAAGAAGTGAAAGATCACATCGAGAAAGAAGAAATGAATCCAATCATATCTTGTAATGCATTGGATGGAATTACCACTCCTCAAACTATCAATATAGAAGGACATATCAAGAAGAAAAATGTTCAAGAATTGAAAGATCACATCGAGTATCAAGAAATCAATCCGAACATATTTTGTAATGCATTGGAAGAAATTACCACTCCTCAAACTATCAAGATAGAAGGCCATATCAAGAAGAAAAAGATAAGAGTGTTGATTGATTTGGGTAGTACCCATAATTTTATTGACTGTAAGATAGCCAAGGAATTGAATTGCTTCCTATATCTAGCATCAGAGTGTCAAGTGATGGTTGCAAGTGGAGGAACCATAAATTTCTATGGAAAGTGCCATAATATCAAGCTATCCATGGGAGAATATGTATTGAATAGCCCATTGCTTTCCATTCCAATGGGTGGTGTTGATGTTTTACTAGGAGTCCAATGGCTACAATCTTTGGGTACGATAGCTTTTAATTTTCAAGAACTTTTCTTGAAATTTTTTTTGGAAAGAAAGGATGTTTGAAATTGAGGGGTATTCAAAGGAAAACCTAGAAAGGTAATCAACTCTTAACTGCATGATAAAGCTTCTAAATAAAGGAACAACGGGTGTAATTGCACAATTTATGTTCACTAGAGGATCCCACATCGAAATCATTTATTCTCCAGATCTCCAAAACATTTTGGACAATCATTCCAAGGTATTTGAGACTCCCAAAGGCATCCCACCTATTCGTGATCATGATCATGCTATTCATTTGATTCCACGAAGTGTTCCTCCAAACATTAGGCCTTACATATATCCATATGCCAAAAGGAGTGGGAATTCATTCAAAAGTTGCAGAAGATCCAAGTTCAAATAGTATTGTAAGAACTTGACAAGGAAGGAAAAATCATATTGGAGCCTGAAGCAGTCACAGAACTGAGAAATCAAAATCTATGAAATAGATCAATTTCAGAGTATCTCATCAAGTGAAAGAACTTACCCGCTGAAGATTCCACATGGGAGGACAAGAATTTATACAGAAGCATCAAGAACTACTCAAGCATTGAGGACAACACTTTTTTGGAAGGAGGGGGCATGTTTAGGTCCCTATACTATAGTGTAACCCCTTATTGTTATTTAGTACAACCCCCTATTATATTGTTGTGCCCATGTGGTCCCCATATTTTATTATTGTGCCCCATAGAAGCCCACTTATTGTATTATTGTACCTTACATTATTATTGTTATGTCAGCTCTGATTATATTATGATCCCTTAGACTCCTATATATAGAAAGGAGGTCTTTTCATTTGTATCATTCAATAATTGTTCATTTATGTAATGTAAAGGAGGTTTCCCCCTCGAAGAGGCTAAATTCTAAGGTGTTTATCTCTCTTTTCTACCTTTTTGTGAGCTAGTTTCATAACACCTGTTCATCCAAGATATCATGGAAGATCCAAGGCTAAAACAACATCTAGACATACTCTTCCTGTTGACAACATTTATTGCCCAGTCACCATCGATATATCCATGAAGTCAAACATATTTGGCAGAGTATCTCAAACCAAGGGTGATTGTCCCATCCAAATATCTCAAAACGTGTTTGGCAGCAATCCAATGTGCATCGAGAGGCTCAATCATGAATTGACTCAATGTGTTCATTGCATAGCATATGTCGAGACTGGTGTTCACTAAGAACATCAGAGCCCCAATCAACTGTATACACTCAGATGGATTCACCAAATCAGGTCTTTCAACTTCTCCACATAATTTCTTGAAATTCATTTCCATTGGTGTGGGTAGCAACTAGCATTCTATCATTCCAAATTTCTCCAAGAGCTTCATGAAATATTTTCCTTGTGAAAGGAAAATCTCACCGGTCCTTTGCCACACCTCAAGGCCTAGAAAGTAGTGCATGGGTCTAAGGTCCTTCATCTTGAATTCAGAACCTAATTCACTCTTACACTCGATCATCAGGGGCTCACTACCTATCAATAATAGATCATCAACATATAAAACTAAAATCAATAGCATACCTTGGACTACCTTGAAGTAGACACTACAAGGAAAATACCTTCTAGTGGAGGTTATAATTGAGGTTTTTAGCACTATAAAATTGGAAAAATTTGTCAAACAAACATTCGCTAAAACATTTGTTTATGATGGTAGATGTTTTAGTAGAGATTATAACGGAGTTTCATAACAACTAAAAAAATCTGGGCAACCAGAGGTTTTAACGGATGTTTTTTTTGGGTGCGCTTCATGGAACAAGTAGCACTTGTGCGCTACATATATAAAAGCACTGGGATGCATAAATAACTAAAAGCACCAAGGTGTTGAATGCAAAGAACACCAGTGCCTGAAATGTATACCGCCCTTGTGCTTATATATCAAAAAATACCCCGGGACATTCTTTTAAGAAACGATATCAATGCACACAAAAAATAATTACAGTCACGATGCTTTTGTATAAAATCGTAGCACCGATGTGTATTGTTTGTGTATTGTTTTTATTGTTAGTGGTATAAAAGGGACGATGTTGTTAATTTTAATAATGCACTGGGGCCAGAAATAATAATTTGTAGGACTGGGGTGTTAGTTCTATGAAAGCATTGGTGCATAAATAATTACAATGCACTAGGGCGTTAATTACAAACAATATTAGTGCTTGAAGAATTAAACGCCCCGGTGCTGTCATTTCCGAAAAGACATAGATCATGCAAAAATATGCTCTCATGGTGCTTTATGTTATGGGCATACCTGTGATAGTGCAATTATTGTAAAGTTTTAAATCTGTTATTTATTGAAAATCTAGCATATATCTTATAACAATACTTATATAAATTAAAATTTGATTAGTGCATTTGTATATAATGTTTGGATTAATTTGTTATATTATCAGATTTTGCATCTCTTAATTATAATATTTAATCATCCATATATTTAACCAGAAGCATAATATTTCACAACTACATTGGATAACACAATAGAAAAAATTAAAATGTATTTTATTATATATCAATAAGAGGCTCTTTGTCATACAAAATGGGATTGTTATTGGTAACCCCTTGTCTTTCAATTGGGACACTATGTCCATTACATTAAACAAAATGTCTGATTTTCACAGACAATTATTTCAAAAAATACAACATGTTGCATTGATATCCAAATAGATCATCATTCTTCATTGAACCATTATCAGTACTTGAGCTACTTCCATGAATTGGGTTATTTGGAGGAATGTTTTGTTGATTGCATTGATTGTTTTATTCTTCTTGATCTTGTTCCATCTGCAAACATAAAAATAAAGTGTAATGAGTGTATTTACATTAGTGAGAATAATGAAAATTGATATAAATAATATACATCAATGATAATGTACCATAGAAAGAAGTGACTCATAAAATGTGCACATGGTTTCAAAACGCCTTGTTGCAACAAGTCTTCTGTTGGCGTAATTCCATACTTTGTTTCTTGCATGTTTTAAACCCCATTATAAATCATATTTTTAATATAAATGATTTTTTTGTTCTATTAATTATAAAATCGTATAAATAAAAAACATAGATACTTGCAAATTTTACAATTAATTTTTGATATGCCAACATATACTCACAACCTATATTTAACCCAATTTCAATCAATTCTTTCAATGGCTCTTCTTGGTATGTTAACACCTTTTTAAAGATATTCAATGAGGGTTGTTGTAAAACAATTTAAAATATAAAAAATGAAACTTTGAGTTGTTATAAGGAAATATTAACAATTACTCACGAAGTTTGATATCAACCCTTCTCTTCCTTGTCGTCATGTTTTATGTGTTCAATGAGTTCCATTTCATTTTCTTTTCTGCAAGAAAGTACTTGAAAATTAATATTTAATGCTAAATTATTTTTTTATATGTACAAAGTCAATCATGATTATGTATATTTGAAGCACGTTGTTGTTGAGATGGCTCCTCCTGTGATGCAATTATTTCCATTTCGGTGACCATCTTCTTGTACACTTTTTTGGACATTCTTACTGGCATGTTTCACATACGTTGATCATTTGGTATTTTCATAATCTTCATGAAAAAGGTAATAAACTATTTTCATATTGATATATGAAAACTAAATAAACAAAAATGATATTAATAAATGAATGGTTTGAAGTAATATATACATATAATTCTAGAAAATAATTTTAATTAGTGATATCACATTTTGAATGATTCCCTTTTGTTGTCGTTTGTTTTTCTATTGCAAGTATGACAAATCTCATTGACCATTTCTCTCTAAACGCTTCCTATAGTTTAGATATAATTTGGTTCTTAAAATCATTGGATTGATTTTTGTATTGTAAGTGGAAAGTATGTTTATATGTTCTTTCCACTAGATCCCTCATAGTTTTGTGAAAAAATTATGCCCTTTCATTAACCTCTAGAACTAATCTAGATGAGCTAAGGACCAATTCATCATCATTTACACGTTCTATAATTTTTCTTTTCTTAGAATGATATTGATCTTTTCCTTCACTGTTGCTTCCCATAGAACATTAAACATATATGAATTAATATATTGTTTGAAACATATTCTCTAATATTCTTAAGTATACTATTAATGA